>JAPKLY010001076.1:0-63633 GCA_026898435.1 Prunella vulgaris
GGCTGAAGCAATCAACACTGCTTGCTACACTCAGAACCGATCTATGCTGAACAAACAACATGCTCAGACACCCTATAAAACTTGGAACAAGAGAAAGCCTCGCATCTCTTATTTCCATATTTTTGGATGTAAGTGTTTCATCCTGAACAATGGGAAAGACCAGCTGAAAGCCTTTGATAGCAAATCTGATGAGGGAATTTTCTTAGGATACTCCTCAGTCAGTAAAGCTTTCAGGGTGTATAACTGTCGGACCCTTTGTGTGGAGGAAACACCTCATGTTGTGTTTGATGAGACTGCATCAGTGCATAGGAAACAGGTTCCAAGTCCTGACACTGAGGGAATTACCAAAAGGGTAACAAGACTGAGTCTGAAGAATCCTGAATTCAAGATCAAACTTGTCAGTGCTCCCAAGGGATGTGATGATGATGATGAAGATCAGGATGGACTTCAGGCCAACCCTCAGCAAGCCCCTTCCTCGGAAAACGTTGAGTCTCAGACGGAAGGACAGACTCAACCTGAGGTACGTACTATCAGTGATGATGCTTCTGCACCTGAGACAGTTACTGAGTCCAACACTGTAGGGGGAAACAATTTCTTTGATATTGGTCAACCCTCAGGAAATGACTCAGTATCCCCTGTTCTTGCTCGTTCCGCTTCTTTACCTATTATTGTCGAGACTAATATTTCAGGATCAGGCAATGGAACGTCAGTAGCTCCCAGTGCTCCAGTCAGCAGGAGGCGATGGCTAGATGATCACTCATTGGCTGATATCATTGGGGATATCAATGAGGGGGTCAGGATGAGGTTGTCCTTTGGTGAAAGCGCTATATTTTGTTGCTTCCTGAGTGATAAGGAACCTACAAGCATAGAAGAAGCTCTAGCTGATCCCAACTGGATCCTAGCCATGCAGGATGAGCTCAATCAGTTTGAGCGGAATCAGGTTTGGGAGTTAGTTGAGAGACCTAGGCGTCAACATGTTATTGGCACCAAGTGGGTCTTCAAGAACAAGAGGGATGAAAAGAATGTTGTTGTCAGGAATAAGGCCAGACTAGTAGCAAAGGGTTACTCTCAGGCCGAGGGTATCGACTATGATGAGACCTTTGCTCCAGTCACAAGATTGGAAGCAATCAGGTTGTTTCTGGCTTATGCAACATTCAAGAAATTCAAAGTGTATCAGATGGACGTAAAGAGTGCTTTTCTGAATGGTGTACTGAATGAAGAGGTGTATGTTGAGCAACCTCCTGGATTCGAAGTTGGTAATAAGGTATATCACCTGAAGAAAGCTCTTTATGGCCTGAAGTAAGCTCCGAGAGCTTGGTATGATACATTATCCCAATTCCTGATAGACCACGGGTTCGTGAAAGGAACAGTGGACAGGACCCTCTTCCGGATCACCGAAGGGGAAGACATTCTCTTGGTTCAGATTTATGTGGATGACATAATATTTGGATCTCCTAATCTGAAGCTTTGTGAGAAATTCTCCAAGCTGATGACTGGGAAATTTGAGATGTCAATGATGGGAGAAATGAATTTCTTTCTGGGTCTCCAAGTCAGGCAAACTGACTCCGGAATTTTCATTAATCAGTCCAAGTATACGAGGGACTTGATTCAGAAATTTGGAGTTCAGTCCAGCAAAGTCTCACGCATTCCCATGAACACAAATGAGAAGTTGGATCCTGACAAAGAAGGAGTCTCAGTAAATCAGACTGAATATAGGGCACTGATAGGATCTTTATTATATCTGACTGCTAGTCGACCTGACATCACTTATGCAGTTGGAGTTTGTGCAAGGTATCAGTCTGATCCAAAGAAAAGTCATCTAGAGAGTGCAAAAAAGATACTGAAATACCTGAGAGGTACAGTCAATCTAGGACTTTGGTATCCCTCTGATGACAACCTAGAACTGACTGGCTATTCAGATGCTGATTATGGAGGCTGTAGACTTGATAGGAAATCAACTACAGACACATGTCAGTGTCTAGGGAGTAAACTGATCTCTTGGTTTTCTAAAAAGCAAACCAGTGTTGCAACGTCTACTACTGAGGCTGAGTATATGGCGGCAGGCAGTTGTTGTTCTCAGATTCTTTGGCTAAAACATCAACTGAGAGACTACCAAATAGAGGCCACTGAAGTTCCAATTTATTGTGACAATAATAGTGCCATTGCCATATCCCAAAACCCAGTCTTACACACAAGATGTAAGCATGTAGACATCAGACATCACTTTAATAGAGATCATGTTGAGAAGAAGGACATCAGGATGGAGAGAGTCCCTACTGAAAAACAGAGAGCTGACATCCTGACTAAGGCTTTGCCTGAAACCAGGTTTGTTGAGTTATCAGTAGAGTTAGGACTCCTTGACCCAGGCTTAGGTGATTCAGTCTGAATCTCTGATAAGAATGCACAAGGTCAGGGGAAATAACTCATATGGACTCAGGATGAAGGAATCCCAGAGAGAATATGAATGGTTGAAGGGGGAACATTCAGTATAAGAGAAATGATCAGTATAGACTGACTAAGTTTCAGGACACTGAACTCAGGTCTTGTCACCCTGATAGGGCAATAAGTGGTATCAGTCAGAATACAAATCTGACTGACTGGTATGTTTTCTGATTTTTATCTAGTCATCTGATCTTGCGTGCATTTTCCTTATACTGTTTGCTGTATTGTCAAATCAATTTAATTTGTCAAATGATCCCAGCCATTAATTTTAATATTCGGTTATTATTTAATACAATTTATTTGAATTAAATACGGACATGCTCTAATGTGCATTTAATGCACTGTGGGCGGGAACAGTTTTCGATAAAGTTTGACCAATTACTTTTGAAAAACCGAAGAGTCAAATGCTTTTCACTGCTCAATCTTGACCATTGAATCTCATAGGTCATTATTTTCTAAGCCACCCGATTAAAACTGAATTTTTGTATAAATAGGGGAAGATTGTGTTGTTAAAATCTTTATGCACCTAAATATTTTCCTTACATATTCCTCTCTGCAAACCGACCTTATTCATTTCTTCATATTACTTCAATGGCTTCTCCATCTGCAGATTCCTTCTTTGGAAATCTTTTCCATCTAAGGAATGAGATTCATTATGAACCATATGGGGACTTTTCCTCCAACCACCCCGATATTTTGCCTGTACAAGAACTATTCAATAATGCAGGTCTTCTGCAATTCATTACAGCAAGATCACAGAGGCTCCACCCGAGACTTGTTGCTGCATTCTACCTAAAGATGGCGCAGAATAAGGAGTCCCAGGAGTGGGAAACTTGCATACCCCTGACCACATGTACAAAGGGGAAGGATGGAGAGGAGGAGATGACCAGGAGATGGGTCACTCTCAACATCCAAAGGAAGATTAAGGAGGTTTTTAATCTTCCCAGTTCAGGACGAAGCCCAGTGGAATATGGGTATGGGAATGAGAAGGACTTTCTCCAGTCCTTATGTGATGGGGATGTCGTCCTGAAGTCGGGCCTGAATAAATCAGTCCTGAGGACTGAAAACCTCTACTTCTTCGACCTGACAAGTCAGGGAGTGATGGGGATTGCCGGAGGATTGGAGCAGATCTCCAGACCAAAGTTTTATACGATGATGGCAATCTCGGACGCCTCTATGCACAACTTTAACTGGGAGGATTACTTCCTCCAAATGCTGGTGGCTGAGACCAGCGAAATCAAGTACTCGCCAGAGGGTCAGGCGACATTCGAGGCCAAGATGCACTTTGGCACCAAGATTTCTATGCTCTTGGAGACCCTGGATCTCGGTGATGTGGATCAGGCCCAATCACTCGAGATTCCAGCAAAAATCAATCTATTCAGAGCTTACTCCGATGATGCTGGCACCAGGAGAAGGCCTCGGACTAAGAAGAAGAAGGCCCAGGCGAGCATGACTGAAAGAGTCAAGGCTCAGGCAGACAAGTCTTTTGAGTCTGATACAGTAAAGCCAGCGGAGGAGAAATCTAAGCCCTCAGGACCCAAGCAACAAAAGCTGAAATTTCTCTATTCAGGGTCAGCTGAGCGAGAGAAAAAGCTTGTGGAAGAGAGAGCTGCTGAAGAAGCTGTTCAGCATGCAACTCCGGAGAGGGAACTAGCTCAGGCGCAGGCCATTCTTGAAATTGCTCCCATTACATCTGTTCTGGATGTTGCATCCCCTGATCCTGATCAACTAATCCTTAACATCGCTGAAACTTATCAGAGTTTGGATCAAGTGGAGCCTGCTCAGGAAGGAGGAGTTGAGCAGGAGGCTGCTGAACCAGTTCAGGCTGAAACACCATGGCTGTTCCCTGCGCCCGATGTGAATATTCTTTCAGATTTTGAGATAGTAGCAAGGGGAGCGGCAGCTGAAATGGTGGAAAGGAGATTTCCTGATCTCACTGAAGCTCAGAAGGAGGCAGTTGTGCAACTCCACACTTTTGCCATGATAAAAAACGCTACATGGTCTGAGCTCAGTCAGCTAGGAGAGTCCAGAGGATGGGACTGCATTGCAGAATTAGAAGCCGCCCTCTTTGATCATTTTGATGTGAACTCTCTACATCAATTGATTAAGATGGTGGATTTTATCAAAACAGTCTGCTGAACCTATCCTGAGCCTGAACCTCAGAAAGCTGAAGAAGAGAAGGGAGACGTGAAGGAAGCTGAGCAGGAGGTGGTAGTGGTTGCTGATGATGATCAGCAAGGTGGCACTGAGGGAGTCAGTGCACCGGCCAATAAAGTAATCCTGGGACCCGGGATTGCGGAGACTTCAGGAGAGGGTCCACCAGGCATGGTCCGAGTCAGAGGCAAATGGACTACACCCGAAGCAATATATCTTCAGAATTCCTCACGAGCTCTTGGCAATCTGCACAGGAGGGTCATCCTCGTTGAGCGAAAAACTAGTAGGGTTGGTTCAAATTCTGAATTGCTGAACAAGAAGTTGAACAGACAGGACCGTGACCTGAATGATATGGCCACTGATATGCATGCTGCAATAGATCTCCTTGGGGAAGCTCGGACTAGAATCAATGTAGACCTCACTGTTATTTCTGAGCAAACCAAGGATGACATTCAGAACTGCAATCAGATGGTTTCTAATGTGCAGACTCAGCAGGAGACTAAGCTTGCCAATTTTCTGGATCAACAACTGTCTGAAAAAGTTGATCAACTGGTTGATGAGAAGTTGGTCAAGCTAAAAGCTGAACTGAAGGAGGAACTGCTGAGTGAGATGTCTGAACATGAGAAGGATGCAATTGCCACTGCCCTGAACAATCGGATGATGAGCTTTGAAGGACGGCTAAAAGCTGAGCACAATTCAGCCGTCGACAAGCTAAGTGTTGACCTGAGAGGGATGGCCAGGTAGATTGGGCAATTGCAGGGAAAGCAGACTGAGATGGATGGTCAGTTTACACTATTGGCGGAGTCAGTGGATGAAGTTGTCAAACGGATAAATGACGATGATGCCAAAAAGGGGAAAGAAGGGAAGAAGCAGATTGCCATTACTGGTAAAGCAAAGAAGAAAAACTTCCCCCCTGAACTGATAGCGGCGGAAAGAAAGAGGACAAGGTCCGTCGCTGCCATCGAAGCTGCTGAAGGTTCAGAGCCGAAAAGATTGAGGTCGTCTGAGGACCCCGCTCTGGAGCCTTTGTACAAGGAGATGGAGGAACATATGCAAACTGAGCTGACCACTCAGAAGAAAATGGTGATGACTGAAGCTGAAAAGATAGCAAAGATGAAGGAGATTTTGCTCCTCAGTCAGATCCAGCGCCTAAAGGAGTCCAATGAGTATCTGACTTCGCAGGTTCAGAAGAAGAAATATGTATCTTCTGGATCTCGGATGAAGACTCAGAGGAAGATTGTGGTCAGTTCAGATCAAAGTCATCCTCCACTGAAGTTTGTGGAAGACTTTATTCCGATAGAGATGTTGGAGGTATGGATTCCGATCCGGAATAGGTGGGCCTACCTATTCTACGTGGTGGGGTTATGGGACGATCTGACTGAAGAAAAAGACGTCATACTCCATCACTGGATGGCACAGGAGCATCCTGATCTCTGGGCTGAAATCATCAGACATGCTGACACTGAAGGTGTCGAGATCGCTCCTCTGGAATTCATCAAGTACCCTCCTCCACTCTTTAAGAACTCCAAGCAACTGGACCGGAAAGCAATATCTGAAGAAGTCGTCAGGGTAGGACGAGCTGCCGGGGCCATTGCTGATCGGAACAGGATGAAGCAGGTCCTGAACCGGGTACTGGAGATGTACGAGATTCCACTGACTGCTTGGAATAAGGATGAAGACTAGATCAGGAGCTAGTTGTTCAGAAATTTTGTAATAGCTTCAGGATACTTGTATTTTCTTATCAATCAATGAAGTTATTTATTGTTTCCTGAGTACAACTTCTTGTTGACTCCTGAATCTACTTTTCTGAATCCTTATCAAGAACTGTACTAACCCAATCCTTGTTTTCATCTTATAGACTAAGTACCTAGTTTGTCAGGTGGTACTGAGTTGTTCTCACTGACTAAGTCAGTTGATTGTATAGATGAATAGGAATCTGCTTAAGGGTTTTGGCATCATCAAAAAGGGGGAAATTGTTGGGACAATCCGAGTGTTTTGATTAGATCCCAAAACCCCTGATGAATTTGCCTAAGTATAGTTGTTCAGGATAAAATAATTCAGGATAGTTAGGTTAGTAATTCAGTACAGGAGGACCATGCTGAAGACTGAAGAATATTGGAGTCGACCTAATTTACTGAAGTCTGAAGTGTAAACCATCCTGAAGGAGTCAGTCAGTCTTGCTGAAGATTGTTTGTTCTGAAGCTGAAGATCGAAGCCTACTGATTCATCCTGAAGTCAATCCTGAAGTACCATTGGCTGATGTTTCTACTGAGTACACTAAGCATACTCAGGACAGAAGTTAGTCAGTGAAGAGTAAGTGTTACCTATCAGGCTGTGCTGAATGCACTTAAGACCTGACTTAGGCCTTGGTTCAGTTCACCTGAATCCTGTAAATCCGAAGCAAAAAGGTTACACATACTGAGCTGAATAACCTATCAGGCTGTGCTGAATGCACATAGGACCTGATTCAGGCCGTGGTTCAGATCACTTGAATCATGTAAGTCCAAAGCAAAAGGTTATTTATCCTATGGGAAAAGAGACAAAGAGAATGTCAGTAGACTCCATTAAAAACACACGTTCAGACTGAGTTATTAACAAGAGACTCAGAGCATTGAATGTACGAGGAAGGACAAATGTCTGAAGGTCAACTAGCCGTTATAGCGGAGAGCCAATGATCTTTCGACACGCATGCACGGAGTCTGCGCAGCATTTAATGTGGCATTTAATGCGTCTCAAAAGTTGCAGGTGATGTGACAACTTGCCAGAATAAGCATGGCGGTTAGGTCAAACAGTATTTCTAGCCTGCAATTTCCCTAAAATAGGAAAGATTTGATTTGATCTCCTCCAACGGATCTATTTTGAATCTTACCTATAAATATGGAGAGTCTTGCACCCATTCAAGGTTAACGGGAAATTTCCAAGAGAAAACTCTCAAGAATCCAAGCATTCAAAGCATACTATAAACAACACTCTGCAATTAAATTTCCCTAGTGTTGTAGTAGGATTCACTCTGTATTTGCTTAGATCGATAGCTCTATTATTTAGCATTGTTTTGTATTGCTAGAGCTATCTTAGTTGGAAACCAGAATACCAAACCACTCATGGTGTGAGATTGGTTGGTTAGAAGGACTGGGACTTGTAAAATGCCCAGGGGTCAGTTCCTAAGAGAGGAAGTTGGCTACTCGTGTCCCTTGGCACGTAAAACCCAAGTACCTATCCTCAGGGTTTTGAGGATAGCTTCCTGTTAAATCAGGTCGTGGACGTAGGAGTTGGTTATCTCCGAACCACGTTAAAAAGTCCCCTGTGTGCTGATTTACTGTTCTGTTCAGGATCATAACTGTCATCATAATAAACTGAACATTCTGCATCGTTTTTCTATTCAGGACTGAATCAATCATCCTGAATCTTAATACTGTGCACTCAGCCTTAACCACCAGTTTACTAAGCAAACTCAGAGAAAATGTTTTCAGAAACTAAAACGAGTAGAATCTAAGGGCTCACTTTCCGCACTCACTCTGGCTCACTGAGATAGTGGTCCAACTGACTAGCTTCCGAGCTGTCAGTAGGTTTGTTATCTCTACTGAGCTTCCTAGCACTTTACTCACACTCAGCTTATCTGACTCGTTACTGAACTGTCACTGCTGCCCCTGTGGACCTTCAGCATACTGAGTACTTCAGGAAATCCTGACTGAGAGTGTAAGATCATTTTTCTGAGTCTTTCAGAAAAGTCTGACATCAGTGTATTTCCCCCCATACACTGATTATACTCGTTTCGGGACCAACAGAAATGATCAATTATTATATTGCTAATTTAATACTACAATTGGTAAAATTATTTTTATGTCATATTTTCTGGACCGTTGAATCTTTATCATTGATCTCGGCCATCCATTTGAGGTATCATTTTTATTTATAGTAGGTTGCTATTCTATCATATTAATAACAACTTTATTACTTTCTCATTATATTTTGATCTACTATCTAATTAAAGAGAGATTTCTAATTCATTTTTTTCATTCTCATCAGCAAGGTTTCATTTTATTTTTGTGTAAGATTTTTTTACTCTTATTCAAACCTATCATATTCATATCTTGTGTTATTTTATTTATTTTTTATATTATGAATCAAAAATTTTTTACTCTTAATTTTAAGATCATTCTTAGTGACTTGGTTATGAAGTTAGGTTTTTTTATCAATTTTATATGATACTAATGAGATTGGAACAGAGCATGTACCTATTTTCCAGGTCAATTGTTTATCTCGACGACATTGATGATGTTCATGTTGTACATGGTGATTTATTTTGGGACATCTGAAGAAGATGAAAATGATGCGCCTTACCGGGAAATCAAATACTTGAAGGAAGTCTATAATATTAAGATTATAGATTTTAATTCTTATTAATTGTTCTTTTTAAATTTTTTGTTATCAAGGATGTATTAAAATGCATACGGTTCATTTTCTGGTATTATCATCTATGTCTTTCTTTACTTTTTATATAATAAATCAAACATATGGATAAATTCATAAATTTTTTTCTATTATAAGAATAAATTCATTAGTTCATCACTATATGTATGCACCATATATTAAACTATGAGTATGTTTAGAAATATGTAATTAAAAATAAAAAGTATCAATTTCCTTTTGTTTTATCTTTTTTAGCAATGAAATTCCTAAAAATTGAAAAGGTGGATTGTGTACTTGACACCAGTATTATACAGTATTTATCATCAACAATATTATGCAGCAGATGTTTAATAGCACATCCCTTTTCAATTAAGATGTTTTATCTATATAGTATTTTTAAAAAAATAAAATGATTTAACTAAATAATATATAATTTACATTTTTTTATTATTAATTATTATAAAATTATGTAGCAAATGTTTCAAGAGTTATTGATTATGATTTAATATATTATTCGCTTAATGTAATACATAAATAGTGTATTTAGTATATTGAAATTATATTTAATAATGTTAATACAACAAGCGTTAAACTAACATCATATACAATTACGTATATATTATAGTAATAATATTTTTAGTTTAAAAATTAGAATAACAAATGTAAATATATTGTACATATGCATTATTAACAAATGGTATAAATATTTATTTTTCTTTTAACCATGATATTAGTTGATTGAAAAATAATAATTCAATTAATATGCATGGAATAGTATATCATTTGAGTAATCTTTACATTACTTTTCTCTTAATTATAAATCAATATCATCTTCCTCTGTATAAATTATTGAGTTTATAGATTTTTACATCCCGTAACTTTGCTCTAATTTGATTTCGGTCCTCATGGAATACACATTTTAAAATTAGTCCTGTAAGTTTGAATTTTTTTTTTAATTTGGTCCTTTTACCTGCTATAGCAGGTAACCTAAGAGGTAACCCATGATTTTTTTTAATTTCTTTTTTTTACTAAACACATGACATATATATACAATCATAATTAGTTAATAATTAAGCAAACTATAATTAATTTACACATGACATTTATATACACATACATATGTCATATATAACTATGTATGTATATATCTAGCTTTATAATTAATTAATATTTTATAATATAATAAATACTACACTTAATTTGTTAACAATTATATAATTATATTATTATTAAAAAATAACAAACATATACAATCACATATACATGGACACACATGTGCAAATTTATATACATCATATATAAATAAAAAAGGAAATTAAAAAGAAGATGAAGTGATAAATAATACCTGCATTTGTAAGTTGAAATTTTCTTTTAAGAAGATGAACAGTGCATGCGTGTCTATATACATATATATGTGTGTTATTTTTTAATAATTATTATGATTATATTTCTCATGCCACATGGATTACTTTTAATATGTTTTATTAATAATAATTATGTTTTAAATTAAATAAATGTGTTAGAAAATTTTTGGGATGGATTTTGGATCGGGTCGGACTAAAAATTAAAGAACAATGGTTAAACAGCCACATAGTTTCTTGTCACTATAAAAAAATGCATTTTTTGTAATTATTTATAACCAAATATTAAATGGTTACAAAAAATAAGTTATTGTAACGATATTATTTTTTTCGTTACAAAAAATCTTATTTTAAATAACCTTAATATATATCATTATAAATAGCAAAAATTAATTACAAATAGTAAATAATTTATTATAATAAATTAAAATATATAATATATGTATATAAAACCTAAATAATATTTACATGAAGTTATGAAACTGAAATAATACTCAAGTTAAAAATATTATATTACTTGATAAAGATTAAGTGAAATTTTTATATATCTCATAATTGAAAATAGAAAAATATTCTAACTAGATATTATGAAAAAAATATTAACATTATAGTTTAAAGAATTATGTATTGTGTTCTCAATAAAATAACTTTTATGTCATAATTAAATTAGTTAGTTTTTTTAAAAGATCTTAATACGTATATAATTTCTATATATATATATATATTATATATTAATGTATATATGCACAATATTATATTATATATATCTTAATAAATTTTATGATAAAGCAAAATAATTTAAAAAAGAAACTACACATGTCAAATTCTTGAAATTTGTATATGTGTGTTATTTGTTTAATAATTATATCATTAGTATAATTATTATAATTAAATAGTTATTTAGAAATTAAGTGTAGTATTTATTATATTATAAAATAGTAATTAATTATAAAGCTAGATATATACATACATAGTTATATATGATGTATGTGTGTATATAAATGTTCTGTGTAAATTAATTATAGTTTGCTTAATTATTAATTAATTTTGATTGTATATATATGTCATGTGTTTAGTTAAAAAAAAGAAATTAAAAAAAATCATGGGCTACCTGTTAGGTTACTTGCTATAGCAGGTAAAATGACCAAATTTAAAAAAAATCAAACTTAGAGGACTAATTTCAAAATGAGTATTCCATGAGGACCGAATTCAAACTAGACCAAAATTATGGGACATAAAAATCTATAAACTCTAAATAATTCCTCAAACTCTACACATCTATTTAAACATGAAGTTCTTCATCATCAAATCATATTAGGTGAGTTATAAAGTGGTTAGCTTTTGTGATTATCTATTCATTCATATATTTTTTTTTTATATAATTCACCTTTTCTTATATTTTATTTAAACTATTTTATTATAATTTATGTTAAGTACCTTGGTCTAGATTTTGATGTGTGCAGAACATATGTTTAATTGGTGAAATTAATCTAACACTTGATCTATGGAAATTGGTTTTTAAAAGTTATAGTTGTAAGTGAAGTCTGCAGCTGTATACTTGATCATTTTACTGCCAGACATGACCCAACAGCTGTAATGTTTCTCTACAACTAGTTTTGTATTTTCAGGACTCTACAGTTGCAAGGTTGAATACCCTACAGTTGAGAAGACCGTTTGAAGGAAGAGAGTACAAGTCCAAGATTAATTGAAGATTATGAAGACCCTTAAGCATAATTAGTGTAGCTTTCATGCACTCATGAAAAAGTACTTAAGAGGAGGTTATTTATAAAAAATCTAGAGGTAATGGAGATTAGTTTAAAAACAGCCAGATTCTGAAGAAAATGACAATAGTATAATCTGTACTATCCTGTGTGAAGGATGAGGACCACTTCACACATGTAAATAGAGAGAGAGGAGCCTTATCTAGAATTCAAATTTGAATTTTCCAACGGATAAGTCACACCACTTTATCTATAAATAGAATATGTTCTCAAAGGAAGCAACAACAAACAACTCTACGCATACAAGCATTCAGCCTAAGCAAGTCTACATCCAACAAATTTTCAGAGAGAGAGATTTTATTTTCTGTGTGATTCATAGGATAGTTGGTTAGGATTTTCTTAGAAAGAATCTCACCTTTTGTTGTTGTTCCCTCGCCTGCTTTGAATTTCTACTTAGTATAGATACCTCTTTGTGATGTTTTTAGCTCTTTGTGAGTTGTATTATGAGTGAATAGGGTAGTTATTCTCTTGTTAGAATAGGAATCTGAGTGAACCTAGTTCAAATGGGGAACTACTAGTATTGATCTTTGTGATATGATCTTAGTGAATTTGACACCTAAGTGGTGTAACAGTGGATGTAGGTTGTCTTTTTCATAGACACTGAACCACTATAAATTTTGTCTATTTACTTTCTGTTACACTCATCATTCTTTTAAAATAAAGTGCATAAACTTTGTGTTTTTCACAAAGAAACTGATCTACAACTGTAGACTTGTCTAAGTCACACAGCTGTTGAGTTTGTTTAAATTATTTTTCATTAACACTCACTTATTTTCCACTGCACATTAGAGTATTCTCAATACACTTTCATGTGTGAGAATCCCTCTAATTTCTTGTCTACAAGTTGTCTTTTTATTTGCAAGTTTTAAACTCTGCAGCTGTAGACTTCTTCAGTCCACAGCTGTAACCTTTGTGGTCCTGTTTTAAAACCTCTTGTAGACTTATGGTTTTTGAACTTTTAGAGGCGACTGTAAGGTTCTAGAATCACCTCTTTTGAAAAAGTTTGAAAATTTGATTTTGACTCAAGGTATATTCACCCCCCTCTAGACCTTGACCATTTAAGGGACCAACAAGTGGTATCAGAGCAGTTGGCTTACCATTGCTTTGATCAGTACCTAGCTAGATCCTTTTGTTTATAGAAAATCACACCTGCATACTTGCATGGCTCCCAAAATGGTGAAATCCATGGTTCCTATGTTCTCTGCTGAGGATTATGATGAATGGAAGATTAGAATGCAAGCACATTTGTCTGCAATTAATGATGAAATGTGGTCTATCATAGAAGATGGCCCTATACCTATTATGAAGGTCAACACTACAGTTAATCAATCAGCTGGACTAGCTCAAATCATTCCCAAACCTAGAAGGGAATGGACAGAGGATGACAAGAGAAGGTCCAATCTAGACAATGTTGCAAAGAACACTATTTATAATTCACTTGATAAAATTGTGTTTAGCAAGATAAAAACTGTAAAACTGCAAAATATATATGGAAAAAGTTGGAAATGATTTTTGAAGGAACTGAACAAATCAAGGAAAACAAACTCATGATAGCAGTTCAAAAGTTTGAGAACTTCAAGATGAAATCTGGTGAAACTCTGGAAAAGTTTGAGTCAAAATTCATTGAGATTCTCAATGAGCTAGACTCACTTGGTAAAGACTACTCAAAAAGAGAATTGGTAAAGACTACTCAAAAAGTGAAATGAACATGAAGGTTCTCATATGCTTACCTTCTGAATGGGAGATGAAGGTCATTACTATGAGAGAATTAAAGGATTTATCTAAGATATCCACCTTTGAACCCTTTTCCGACCTGAAGGCTTATAAATTTGACATAAGTAGGAGAAAAGAGCCTGACAGCAGTAAGGTTACAGCTCTAGTGGCTGACTGTTAGGATATTCTTGTTAGATGTTTTGATGATATGATAAACCAATCAACTTGTAATAGGACCAGTTGAACCTGTTAGTCAGCTGATGAATAGTTAGGATTAGATAGGTTTTAGTAAGGGGGAATCAACCTTGCTGCCTAGAAGGTCCAAGGCTATCATAGAGAAGAAGACCAGCTAAGGTTTTGAAGACTTAGCAAGTTCCAGAAGACAGAAGACCTGAGCAGTTGACATTGGAATATCTGGAGTAGATCATCAGAAGAGTCAGATCAGCTGATATCAGAAGATCAGTTGATGTCAGAAGATCAGCTGATGTCAGAAGATCAGCTGAGCCCGTCGCAGACAAGACTAGGACCGAGGATCAAGGTTTCCAGATGAGGTTCAAAAGATCAGCTGAGGTGCACATCAGCAGACCAGCACATCAGCTGAGGTCCAAGTATCAGCAGACCGATACACCAACTGAGGAGACAGATAAGCTAGAGTCTTGTGCTCTGCCCAGATTCTTCAGAATCACATTAAGGGTTGACTTGCGACAATAAGAAAGGATTCCCAGAATAGAAGATCAATCAATCAAGGGGACAAACTTGATTGATTGAAGATTGCGAAGACTTCCGGGAATCAGGAAGGAAATTAAATGAATCCTTATGATTGATTGATTCCGAATTTATAGGATCTCAGATTTCGAGCCAATCTTAACGGCTAGTTATTTGACCTTATAAATTAGAGTGCCAGTGACGATTTCAAGTATCGATCTACACACATTTAAGCTTGCTGAAACTCTATAAAAATCTTTACTCGTACTCAACACCATTTATTCATATCTATCCTTTGTACGCTTTATAGAAGCTGTTAGAAGTCGATTGCCATTAAAGCATTGACTGATTGTAAGAGAGTAGTACTCTCAAAGTTTGTGAGTGAGTGAGTGAGAGAAGTTAGTGGAGAGGCCCACAATTCCAGTTGGATTGTGGAGAGTGGAGTAGGACCTTTTTGTCAGAACCACTATAAATCCCTTGTGTCCTGTGTTCTTTATTTTCTTTCTTATCTGTGCAAATCACTAAACTGGTTTTCATAAAACGTTTCCGCACTCAAATACACAGCGCACAATTTTCAAAACCAGACACTCTCTAAGTTGTCTGCTGTTTTTAAAATAAGCCTAAAATAGAAAATGGTTTTGAAATCCCTCAAGTCTATTCAACCCCCCTTCTAGACTTGACTTAGGGTTTTCTTATCCTAAAACTTGCTTTTGGGACCAACAAGTGGTATCAGAGCTGTGTGTCCAAAAGACCATAGCCTGAGAAAACTTTTGGTGGTCACCTGGACAGATCCCTGAAAACCTTTTAGAAAATCTTGTGTGCATTTTATCTAACCACTTGCAGATATGGCTTCTTACAAGAAGAGTGGATCCAAGACGAGGAAGCTGCCTGAATTTTCCATTGAAGACTATGACTATTGGAAGTTCAGAATGGAGAATCATCTTGGAGCCATTCATGATAGGATGCTGGATGTTCTGGAGGAAGGACCTATTAAATTCTACTGGGAAGCCGTG
The DNA here is from genome assembly GCA_026898435.1 of Prunella vulgaris. NCBI lineage: Eukaryota > Viridiplantae > Streptophyta > Magnoliopsida > Lamiales > Lamiaceae > Prunella > Prunella vulgaris. The sequence continues at coordinate 15,580 of JAPKLY010001076.1, forward strand.
AGTGATGGCAAGACTCCAGAAGCAGAGATCAGCGAAAGAAGGAAGACTAAGAAGAAGAAGAGTGAACTAAATGATGCTGAAAGAAAACTCTTCAACTTGGACCAAGTGGCCAGAATAGAAATTATTGAGACTCTCTCTAAAGAGTACATTGAAAAGATCAAAACCTGTAAGACTGCTAAGGAGATGTGGGAGAAACTCTCATTAATGTGTGAAGGGATGGATCAAATAAAGGAGAATAAGCTTCAAGCGGTTCTTCACACCTTTGACACTTTCAAGATGAAAACTGATGAGTCAATTGATCAGCTTGATATGAGGCTGACAAACTGTTGGTCCCAAAATGAGTATAATCAGTGTAAGGGGCGGGGGGGAATACACTGATGTCAGATTTTCCCAAAATCTCAGGAAAATGCTCTTTCAGACTTAGTCAGGAAGCTCCTGAAAATGTTCAGTCTACTGATGGTCCTCAGGGGCAGTAGGGACGGATCAACAAAGAACCAGGTAAGCTAAGTCTACTGAATTCCTTAACTCTATTGTTTCTGACTATTGCAGGGAAAATGGTATTCAACATGAGACATCAGCTGCCAGAACACCTCCGCAGAATGGGTTAGCTGAGAGGAGGAATAGAACCCTCAGGAGGCAGCAAGGACCATGTTAGCCGAATATCAGACTCCTCAAAGATTTTGGGCAGAAGCCATCAACACTGCTTGCTACATTCAAAATAGGTGTCTACCAGTCAAGAGGCATGGCAAGACTTCTTATGAGATGTACAATGGTAAATCTCCTAACCTTTCCTTTGTCCATATTTTGGGGTGTAGGTGTTTCATCCATGACAATGGAAAGACTAAATTAAAGACTTTTGATGCTAAGGTTGCTGAAGGAATATTCTTAGGATATTCTGGAAGTAGCAAAGCTTATAGAGTCTTTAATAAGGTCTCTCTTTGTATGGAGGAGAGACCCCATGTTGTATTTGATGAATCATTTCAGGAGTACAGCAAGGAGAAGCTAGCAGATGAGGTGGATCAGCTGAATCTATCAGACAAGCCAGATCTGATTAAGGTAGTAGTACCAAGGATTGAATCAGATTCAGATTCAGATTCAGATGATGAGCCCAAGTCAGCTGATAAGCCTTCATCAGCACCAGATGATGACACACTGACTCCTGACACTAACCAAGGGGGAATGTCAGACAAAACTGAAGAGGAGCAGACCATGGCACCTCAGAGGGGTAAAAAGAAGTTGTCTGACTTCCTAGCCGAGCAGATCATAGGAGATCCAAGTGTAGGTGTTCAGACCAGAAGAAAGCTAAACTTGGGTGCTCAGTTCAGCTGTTATGTGTCTCTAATTGAACCCAAGAACATCCTTGAAGCTCTTGAGAATCCAAACTGGATTGTAGCAATGCTAGAAGAGCTAAACCAGTTTTCAAGACAAGAAGTTTGGACTCTAATGGAGAGATCCAAACATCAGAAAGTCATAGGTACTAAGTGGGTCTTCAAGAACAAGAAAGATGAAAATGATGTTGTGGTGAGAAACAAGGCAAGGCAAGTAGCCCAGGGGTATTCACAGTCAGAGGGTATTGACTATGATGAGACATTTGCTCCTGTGGCTAGACTAGAAGCCATTAGATTGTTTCTGGCCTATGTTGTTTTCAAAGGGTTCAAAGTTTATCAGATGGATGTCAAATCAGCATTGCTGGATGGAATCCTGGCAGAAGAGGTATATGTGGAACAGCCACCAGGATTTGAAATTGGTAACAAGGTCTATAGGCTGCAGAAAGCTTTATATGGACTCAAGCAGGCACCTAGGGCATGGTATGACACTCTATCACAGTTCCTGCTGGATAGCGGATTCAGCAAAGGAAAGATAGACAAGACCTTGTTTAGAAAAGAAGATGGAGATGATATACTTTTGGTGTAGATTTATGTGGATGATATCATCTTCGGCTCCCCCAACTAGCAGATGTGTGATCAGTTTAGCAAGCTGATGACAAGCAAGTTTGAGATGTCCATGATGGGGGAGATGGCCTATTTCCTTGGACTTCAGGTGAAGCAGATGTCCAATGGAACTTTTATAAGCCAAGCTAAATATGCCAAGAACTTGATAGAAAAGTTTGGAATCAGTAGCAGCAGAGAAGCTAAGATTCCAATTATGGCAAACTTTAGCATGGATCCAGATGAGGCTGGTGAGAAAGTGGATCAGACACAATACAGAGGACTTATTGGTTCTCTGTTGTATCTCACTGCCAGCAGACCTGATATCAGCTTTGCAGTAGGAGTTTGTGGAAGATTTCAGGCGAATCCTAAGAAATCTCATCTGGAAGCAGCAAAAAAGATTGTGAAGTACTTGAAGGGTACTTACAATCTAGGCCTCTGGTACCCAACTGATGATAATTTTCAGCTGAGTGGGTTTTCAGATTCTGACTGTGGAGGGTGCAAGATTGATAGGAAATCAACTTCAGGCACATGTCAGTTTCTGGGAAGTAAGCTGATATCTTGGTTCTCCAAGAAGCAGACCTCAGTAGCTACTTCCACAACAGAGGCAGAGTACATGGCTGCTTGTAGCTGCTGCTCTCAGCTGCTATGGATCAGACAACAGCTGAAAGACTACCATGTGATCGCAGAAGAGATACCTATTTTCTGTGATAGTACAAGTGCAGTAGCTATTACTCAGAATCCAGTCCTCCATACCAGATGTAAGCATGTGGACATAAGACATCATTTCCTTAGAGACCACGTTGAGAAGGGAGACATCAGGATGGAGAAGATTCACACAGAGAAGCAGAGAGCAGATGTCCTTACCAAACCTTTAGCAAAGGTAAGATTCAGAGAATTAGTAGCTGAGTTAGGTATGGTAGATGGAGGAGCAGTTCTTCAGAAGGGCAGAATAAGGTCTTCTAGGAGGTTAGCTGGTGATCAGCTGAGGGAGAATCTGCTGAGGTAGTCAGCTGATCTGGTATGTCTTCTTATTTCTTTCGGGTGCTCTTTTCCTATCTTGTTATTGCTAACTTAATTCAGGTATAAGTCATGAGAGTCAGACAAGGCCACTTCACCTCAGCTGACCCGTGTCAGCTAACATAGAGGACCCAGATGAGCATAAAAGATTTTACTAAAGAATTTTTCTTATCAACTAATGTTGTCACATCAGCTACATGATAAGTATACTTCTTTCATGTTTTTAAAATTTATTGTGTTTGAAAAATAAAATCTTTTCAAAATCTCTGATAAATCCCTAATTTCTTAAATTGATTTTCGAAAGTTGGCAATCAAATCTTTTCACTTTCGAAAATTTGGGGATTTATTACATTTTCCAAAATTCGGTGTCAATGGTAATTAATTTCTCACCGCTCAAATTACATCACAAAAAGTGTTTAATCATTACCTTTTTACCAAAAGGCAAAATTTTTGGCGGCCAAAACTATTTTCGAAACCCGACACATACGCATCACCCCTATAATTCTCAAAGGTCATTTAATCTGGACCATTGATTTATGTGATGCAATATACCAATCTATGATCTAAATTGATTGGTTTTATTTTTGGAAAATTAGTATAAATATCCTTTAACTCTCTTTCTAAAAACTTTTCAGCTCCAAAATCTTTCTATCTACCCTACTCTCATTTCTGCAAGTTTTTCTGTGCGTCTAATATCTGTGTTAGAGCGAGAAGATGTATGCTGAGATGTGTGTCAATTTTGAGACGACACGAGTTCCGGAGATCAGAGAGATTCTGGATCTTTTTCAGTCTCTCAACCTACGGACATTCATTTATCTGACGCCTCCACAAAACAAGACCCTGAACTACTACGCCTTCCATTTCTTGCTCAAGGCTCAGTTCAGCGCTAACTCTATTGGATCCCTTGTGGATGGTCTACCAATAGTTTTGTCCAAAGAGGTTGCTGCCCAAATATTTGGGATTTCCTCCACTGGTGTTCTACCCCACACATACAAGGAATCTGAACACTTGATCACGTTCCAGACGATGGCAAGAAGTAGTTAGAGTTACAAGACCTCAAATTTGAAGAAGAATATGCTGAGGAGAAGGTATCGATTTCTGATGGATTTGTGAACAAGGTCATCCTTGCAGAGCAAGGGAGTTTGGATGCTTTGATCAAACTCTGCCTATGGGTGGCTCACACCATTCTTGATGAAGTTCAAGCAGACTGGGTAAGTCTACTGTGGTTTCGACTGGAGCATGAGTCGAAAAGGTGTGCTTCTGAGATTGTGAACGGACAACAGTTCTACAAGCTGAAGTCAAAATGTTCTATGGCTACCAAGATTACCATAATCTTGAGACATCTATTGCCGGAGCACAAATGGAAGGGTAAGTGGATTGTAGACTACAATCACTCAAAGTTTCTTAGGGCAAGCAATCTTGAAGTCCTAGGAGATGCTGATTCAGATTCAGTAGCTGATCGAGCAGCAGCTGCTACAGGACCTTCTGCTGATACTGGGAAGAAGCAGAAGAGGAAGCCTACTAAGCATGCTAATATGGGTAAGAAAAGTAAGAAGTCCAAGAGGGACACCACACCAGTTCAAAGGAAGCTGTCCTTGGATGAGGATGATACTGCTCCTTTGAGCAGTTTGAAGAAGAAATCCCCAGCTACTACATCATCAGCTGCAAGAGCTACTCTGCTGGTAGATGAGCCTACTGACGCAGAAGAGGAACCAGCAGAGGAAGAATCAGTAGAGGGAACCTGCTCAGAGGAAATGCCTGCCTCTGACTCTGATGAAGAAGAGGATGTTTCAGCAGAGGCATCTGTTGCTGAAACAGAAGTAATTCATTCTTCTGAGGAAGCAGATCTAACCGATTCACCTATCGAGGCTCAGCCAATCAGGTCAGCACAAACTACTCCCTCATCTGATCCCCCACATACACCCTCACAACCCTCTACACACTCCACACCTTCAGCTGACCCCTCACCATCACAAAACCCAGCTGGCAATGAACCAGAGGAGGTAGCTGCCTCTGGTGAGCCATCAGCTGACACCCACCCCTCTCAACCTCAACCCATCGACCTTGACACCCCTAACTCACCAACTTACCTTGCTCAACAAGCCAGACTATCTCACCTCCGTTCAAAAGGGCCTCTTGAACGAGGAATGTTCATCACTGCCCTTGTTCATCTTTCCCTATATATCCCAGAATTAAACCCTTAACCAGCTTACCAAGACCTGCTAGCTGATGGCCTCGCATGGGCTCAGGCGAGAGAGGGTCCTGTTACATTCTTTTTAGAATTGGTGAAGGAGATGGGTGAAGCTACCTTCACTACATGGGAAGAGATTTTGATGGATGCCTTTGAGGTTAAGGCACCATCACAGCTGACCTCTCCTGAAGGTCTTCAGAAGGTAGCTCGTGCTTTGCTGCTCAAGGATGGGGTTGCACTGGATTGCCCAGAAACAGCAGAGTCAGAGTTCATCCCACCAGCAGAGAACTTTGCCATCTCTCAAGATGACCAGGTGACTCCTGATGTTTAAAATAAGATTAAAGAATATTTTGATGATCACATCAGGGAAGTCAAGGCCACTCTGCTGGCGGCCAAGTCTGCTGCTCCTTATCTTATTGAGAAGCATGTCCACCAAGTGTTGTTGGACCACCGGAACAAGCTGCGGGACGCTCTGGAGGATAGCTTGTATGTCACCAGAAAGGAACTGTTCTTTACTCGCAAGAGGATTGAACAAGATGCCAAGGCATTTCTTGATGATGCTAATGCCTCCTTCTCTGCTGAATCGGACAAGATCAGGCTGTTGACTGCTAATCTGGAAAGAGAAGTTGCTGAGTGCAAAGATGGCCAAGCAGACCTCAAAGCTGTTGTTGATAAGCTTCCCACTTCACTTCCCTCTTCGTCTGCTTTTGATGATATCAAAAAGGGTGAAGAGAAGAACTCAGCTGATATTGTTGCTCTGCAAGCTGAGACTGCCTCCTTAAAGGCCGAGATGGCATCCCTGAAGGCTCTGTTGGTGGATAACAATGGTGTCCTGTAAGGCAGGATTCAAAGTGTTGAAGAGTATGTTAATACTCGGAATCTGGCATAGCAGCGGGCTCACGAGATGAGAGATCAGAAGATGGTTGAGGCTATGCAGAGGTAAGAAGAGGTTGTTTAAGCTACGAAAAAGCAGAAGCGTATCATGAACGCTGAGCTTGATGAGAAGCTTGCCAGAGAGCTGCAGATGGCAGAGAAAGAGACTCCAGAGAAGAGAAATAAAAGACATGAGCGGGAGATGAACGATCAGTTGGAGAGACGCTATCAACGAAGGCTGAAGAAAGAGGGAAGAGCAGTGCCCCAGAGTAGACTAAAAGGTAAGTTTGATCCTGGATTAGACGAGCCTCTGATTGATGGATCTATTGAGATCTTCACTCCAGACATGAATGAAGCTATGATCTCACTCCGGAGAACCATCAAGGCTAGAGCATTCATTCAGTTTTATGTGCTTAGAGGAGAGGATGCTAGGTCTGCTGAGGAGAAAAATAGAAAATTAAGAGAATGGTTGAAGGAGAACTATACAGTTTTCTTCATGTTCATCACTGAGGTTTGGTCGAACTCAGTACCCAGCCTGAACTTCTCGAGGTTGAACTCTTTCCAACACCCTCTGATGACAGTGGAAATCTCGACTAGGGAGAAGTTCGAAGGATCTGGATGGACATGGTGACTTGTTTCCTCTCAACTCTCCCTGATACATCACTGCATACCCTGAATGCCATTGAGAAGAGGTTTCTCAACTGGATGTAGGTTCCAATCAACTCCATAAAAGCTTTGGTGTAATAGTCCAGCTGAGTCAGCTGTGGGTAGGTTTCTGACTTGGTTGTAACTTTTTCTGATGATTAATGAAGTTTTATATTCCAGACAACTTCTTGTTGTCAACTGTTATTTGTTCTCTGTTTAAAGGATCTTATCTAAAGATCTTCTTTTCTGTCCTATTTGATCTTGATTTAATATGTTTATCTGTTGAGATCAGCTGAGTTGGTTTTGATATCATCAAAAAGGGGGAATTTGTTAGGATATTCTTGTTAGATGTTTTGATGATATGATAAACTAATCAGCTTGTAATAGGACCAGCTAAACCTGTTAGTCAGCTGATGAATAGTTAGGATTAGATAGGTTTTAGTAAGGGGGAATCAACCTTGCTACCTAGAAGGTCCAAGGCTATCATAGAGAAGAAGACCAGCTAAGGTTTTGAAGACTTAGCAAGTTCCAGAAGACAGAAGACCTGAGCAGTTGACATTGGAATATCTGGAGTAGAACATCAGAAGAGTCAGATCAGCTGATATCAGAAGATCAGCTGATGTCAAAAGATCAGCTGAGCACGTCGCAGATAAGACTAGGACCGAGGTTTCCAGACGAGGTTCAGAAGATCAGCTGAGGTGCACATCAGCAGACCAACACATCAGCTGAAGTCCAAGTATCAGCAGACCGATACACCAGCTGAGGAGACAGATCAACTGGAGTCTTGTGCTCCGCCCAGATTCTTCAGAATCACATTAAGGGTTGACTTGCGATAATAAGAAAGGATTCCCAGATTAGAAGATCAATCAATCAAGGGGACAAACTTGATTGATTAAAGATTGCGAAGACTTCCGGGCATCAGGAAGGAAATTAAATCAATCCTTATGATTGATTGATTCTGAATTTATAGGATCTCAGATTTCGAGCCAATCTCAATGGCTAGTTATTTGACCCTATAAATTAGAGTGCCAGTCATGATTTCAAGTATCGATCTACACACGTTTAAGCTTGCCGAAACTCTATCAAAATCTTTACTCGCACTCAACACCATTTATTCGTATCTATCCTTTGTAAGCTTTATAGAAGCTGTTAGAAGTCGATTGCCATTAAAGCATTGACTGATTGTAAGAGAGTAGTACTCTCAAAGTTTGTGAGTGAGAGAGTCAGTACCTAGTGACAGATATTTTGGATTTATTCATTATTTTAATTAATAAAATGTTTTAATTTGTGTAACATTTTAAATGGATTTAATTTCTTATGTGAGTTATATTTTGGACAGACTTAATTATAAGTTTTGGTTCGAAATTTAAAAACTCATAAATTTTAGGTCAAAAGGACTGTTTTACCCTCACTGTCTTGAATGCTTGTAAGGAAAGGTATTTAAAGGACTCTTCATCCTTTTCTATCCTACTTTACACATTCGAACCCCCTGAAACAAAAACACTCCCTATCCCTCATCTTCTGAAACCAACCATCATGGCAATGAAAGTAATTTTCGGTGCACTGATCGATTTGGAGGAAATTCAAAAGAAACATCCTACTGATGCAATGGAAAGTGTAGTTAGACGTATTGTGAATCAAGGAATTCATTACTGTCGTACTTATACCCCCAAAACGTATGATGATAAGATAGTCCATGAGTTTTACAAGAATGTTGATGCAAATGTGGAGAGAAACACACTTTTAGTAAAGCTGCAAGAAAGAAGTGTAAATATCACTGCTGAAGATATTTGTAGAGCATTACACTTAAGAAATGGAGGTGATTCTCATGACAACCTCAACTTCTCTGATGAAGACAAGAGATACTGGAGGAAGTTCACTGCAAAGAAGCCGTTTCCTAAGAATTGGAAGAGGACATTCAAGAAGAACGACCTTGCAGTTGAGTATGTATATCTTTATGAAACTATTCATAAATGTCTTTTATGTAGAACTGAAGCTCATGATACTGGCACTATCCTTATGTGAGATTTGATGATAGCAATAGATAAGGAAGTTTAGATTGATATTGGTGAATTATTGCTTAGAAATATTGATAATGATGTGGTGAAAGCTGGGAAAAACAAAGGTTTTGGCCTATTCTTGAATTATATTCTAAAAGAGTTAGGGTTCTCTTTGTTTAATGGCCATAATGGACAACCTATCCTTGTTCATCGTATCATTGGGAAAGCCAACTTTAAGAGAGGAGTTGTGGATGCTCCTATGGCTCCAAAATCAAAGAAGAGAAAGAAGAACAAAACTGATGGAAAGAAGACTACAGTTACAAGTCCTCTTAAGCATTATGAGAGGAAGAAGAAAGATGTGAGAAGGAAACTTCTGTTGGTAGATGAACCTAGTGAATCTGAAGATGAAGTTGATAGAGAAAGAAGAGCAAAGAAATATCACTCAAGGAAAGGTACAGATGAAGAAACTGACAAGTCTACAGCTAAAGACTTGGCAAATATATAGCCTGATGAAGAAGCTACTGAAGCTCAAGTCACTGAAGTTGCTGAAGTTCAAACTGAACAACTCCCTGATGTTCCAGTTGAATGGGTGGATGGCTTTGAAGAGGAAAGACAAAGATTTGATGACTAGAAGCTTGTAAGGGAAGAACTTGAAAAATTATCAGCTGAAGAGAAGAATTTGTTCCAGTGGGTTGTTGACTTGACAAATTGTGATGATTGATTAGGGTCATAATTGCATCTTTTTGCATCCATTTCTATATGGTTTTGATGTGCTTATATTCATATTTGACCCTAAAATGATATAATTTGTGCATTTAACCCTTTGTTGGCAAGGAGTGTGCTTTATAGGTGAAAACGAGGAAAACGAGAAAGAAATGAGCAAGATCGTGAAAAGTCCTAAAATCTGGAGTTGAGCCAATGGAAGAAATTTTTGTTCCATGTTGAAGAGCTTAAAGACAGGGTCGCAACGAAAGAAAAATCGAGTCAATCGGAGTCCTAGAACTCAAGATATGACAAAAACGAGGAAAGTCGAGCATAAACCGAGCTAAGGACTCAAATCGGCAGCACATCCTCTCAAATCAACAGGACGTCCTCTCAAATCGGCAGGACGTGACTTGAAGTCGAGCACCCAGCTACTGGCTTGACACACTCTTTACCGCGCATGTGGACGCGCGAGTGTGGTCGGCAGGTAGTACTTTGGTGATCGGCAGACTTGGTAACTACGCGACCTGGCTGCCGATTGTGATCGGCAGCCAACACATTGAAGCGCGGCAGATGTACATTCCGCACGACCAGGCGCGGGATCAAGGTCGGTAGCCATCAAGCTTGTGGTCGGCAGTAGTTCAGAAATTTGGATTTTCAGGGCTATTTTTGTATTTTTGTGCGATTAATAAAGGGCACTTTGGACTAAACATTGTGGGCACTATAAATACTCAAGGATCATTAGGTAATTTTAGAGAGAGAGCTTACTTAGTGGGTTCTTAGTTAGATTTCATACTTCTCTCTATAATTACTTTTGATCCATCCATTGGATCTTTAATTCGTTTGTTTCATTAGATTAGTCTCATTATTAGCTACGTTTCTACGGTTCATTTTATGATTTCGAACTTTGGATCAAGAGATAGTTTTTCAAGGTTTGATGCTTGTATTTCCATTCATCTACATTGGTAAGTTTTCCTTTAATTCTCTTGTTTTAGTTAATATTCACGATGTTCAGAATGTTAATTGTAGATTTCCTTTTCCAATTAGCCGTGGGCTAATTCCTTGTTGCATGATTGTATGATTACTATAGTGAATTTAGTCTCTTGTTAATCCTATGCATGAATTAGTGATCTTGTTGAATTAGTTCTCTTATTAATGACTTGTATGAATGCTTGAGATGTGTAATTGGAATGTATGGCTTATATATGGTTAGCTATGAAATAAAAATTGAGCTATAAGAACCTTATGCATACCAAGTGTTTGATATTTGGCTTGTATGACCAATGAGAATTGTATATTAGCATAGACCTCTTAATTTGAGTGTTAGGAGTTGTAGAGAGATCTAGACACCTAATAGAGCCCTAGCTTGTGTTGTAGAGAGATCTAGACACTAGTTGACTTTACTAAGACACTAAGAGACCTTTTGCATGCTAGGATGGATAGGACACTAAAGGAACCATAGTAGGATTACTTCCATGCACACACACCACTTTTGCTCACTTCCTTGAGGTGATAGCTAGATTTACTTTGCTTTGTTGAAGTAGATAGAAACCATGATTGTTTTCTTGCTTTCCTAGCTATTAGCCTTTTGTATACATTCAATACTTGCTTGATATCGCATCGTTTCCCTGTGTTCTATATTTAACTTAGTTAACTTGCCACGACAACAACGACCACGTTCACTTGCGTGGAAATCATACACGATTTTGGCAAACAAGTTTTTGGTGCCGTTGCCGGGGAAACAGTCTCTTTGTCAAGCGAGTTGATGTTTGTTTACATTTCTTTTCTTTATTTTATTTCTTTGTTTGATTTTGACTATTCTTGGTGAGTGTTGATACTTGATTATTTTGTAGGAGTGAACTCAATTGAAGATGGGCGAATACAACCATTGCTTGTATTTCCCACAAGATACATATCATCCTAATTCCTACACATATCAACCTTACCCATATCAACCACCACCTCCACAAGACGAATCTTATCCTTATCCTCCCTATTTATATTCATACCAACATTCCTACTCTTTTGAAGATCCATATTCCTACCCTCCACCCATTCTTATGCCTTGGCATCAAGTAGAAACTCCTCCTAGTTATGTAGATGTGGCTCTAGCTAAAATTCTCAAGCAAATGGAAGAAATAAGATATGAAAATGAAAGATGCTTTGAGGAGACCAACAAGAAATTTGATGAAATGTTCTTGTCTTGAAGTCATCAAATCAAAAGTTTGGAGTTCCAAATGGAGCAATTGAGCATTCAAGCCAATGAGATGTGTGAGGAGGAAGGTGGGGGTAATGATGAAGATGAAGGGGAAGTGGAAAGCATGGGGGAAGAAGGGAATGTGGAAAATGAAGATGATGAGCATCATAAGGAGAAGAAATCTCTTTCTATTCTAGATTGTATTGAAATTCAATTGTCTATTGAACCTTCTCATGATTACATTGATTTTGAAATTCCTATTATTAATGATAATATTGCTTATAAATTTCCTCACGCTATATTGATTAGGAAAAAGAGAAGGATGAACTAGAAGAAGAAGAAAGAGAAGAGTGTGAAAAGAAAGAGGAAAAAGAAGAAATTGATGAAAGTGAAGAGGATGATGAAGATGAAGATGAGCATGATGAGTAAAAGGATCTTTATGATCAAATTGATTTTGATATAGATGGTAGCAACAGAGAAATCCTAAGTGAGATCAAAGAAGATAAAGATGATTATGAAGAGATCAAATTTACTCATGCTCAAGATACCTCCGACTTAAGAGTTTTACAAATCCTTTTTACAGTTTCATTGATTATGATATTATTCCTTGTTATGATGATATAGAGTATCCTACTCATTGTGTATGCCTTGATAGGAATCTTGAAGAAGAGAAGGAAGATGTGAAAGAAAAAGAAGAAAAGGATAAGGAAGTAGATGATTCAAGAGGAGGAGAGGAGAATGAACAAGAAGAGGAAGATGGATGTCCACTATGGGACATGAGCATAAATGGAGAAGAACAACAAGATGAAGTAGAAGACGAGCTTAAGGATGAAATGAGCATTTCTAAACTCTTACACTCTTCTACTTGTGCTTTAATTGATAATGTTGTTCATTATGAATTCGTCTTGCCTCTTGATATAATTGATAATAAGATTGAATTACGAATATTCTTGAACATCTTTGATAGTAGGAGATGGGGGTGGATTGGTTTATGAAGAAAAGAAGAACATGCTTGTGCTTATAAATTCAAAATGATAAGGAAAGTAGGGGTGTGGGGGTAGAAATCCTACTTGTCTCCTTGATTATGAAGATATGAGATTAGAGTTAGATGGGAGGGATGCCAAATATCCTTGGCCATTTAGCTAACATTAGTGTCGTCCGGCTAGGGGACGTTAAATTCAAGCGCTAGATGGGAGGCAACCCATCCTTAAAAGTTTTCTAAATTAATAGGTTTGCTTTGTAGTTTAGATAGTGTTATTTGTTTTGATTTGCTTCATATGAGGTAGTGTCTTCTCTTATCTTGATTGGTGCATGTGATTTATCCAAGTTTGGGGGTGTTGTCTCTTAGTATATATGGTGATTTCTTGGTTTAGTTGAGCTTGTATGTGCTTTTATTGGTCATCGATTCTTTGCAAATCCTATTTTCATCACTCTTTTCCTAACTTTTAGGATCCTTGATCCGAAAAAGTTTGGGAGGGGGGAGGTGTGTTTGTTCTTCAAATTGTAGATTTGCAATGTTAATTGTGAGCTTGAGAGGGATGCGTTAAGGAGAATTCTCTCTCACTCGGACAAGAAGGACATTTTCGTGTAAGTGGCAAGTCACTCTCCTATACTTAATCCCAACATAAGGTATGGTCTTACACTCTCTATCTTACTTATTTCATTTTTAGCTTTGAGTAGGGTAGATTTTAGATTGCTATTTTGAACTTAAGTGTTGATTCTTGTGGTATTGTGCTTTTATTGGCACATTGCATGATCTTTTCTTCACTCTTTGCCAAACTTTTTAGACCCTTGGTCCAAAAAAATTTGGGGGGTGTCTTCGTTTTGCAAATCTCATTGCAGTACTATGTTTAGGATGATTCTAGTGCTTCTATGATGTTTTTAGATCATGTGCCTAGTATATAACTTGTTTTGCTTGTTGATTTTTACCATATTGTTGTTAGTTTAGAGTAGTGTGGCATGAGATATGTTTATGATTGTGTGGATGTGTTGAGAGTTCATGTTAGATGTAGTGAATTTATCCCTTGATTCATGTCTTGTCTAGTTTGTTATTGATTTGATTATGCTTGATACTTTGATGATTTGAGCATTTTGATATGATATGAGTCTTGATCACCTAAACCCGTGAGTTTTGAGCTTATTATGCCCGCTTCAATCTTGAACGGATGATATTCTTTGATGTGAGTTCCACACACATACATGTTACTCTAGAACTTGGCTTTGGTCTTATTTGAGGCTACACTAGATAATGAGTTCACATGATATGATTTGAGGCATTTCTTTGATATATATTGAGCTACTTTGCCATATGAGCCTACCAATGATATTATGATCTATTGCTCACCATTTTGTGCCTATAGACCTTTCCTTTGGCTAACCACACTTTAAGCCATTTTCCTTCCTTTTTGGAACTCTCTTGTCCCTTTGATTAGTAGAGTGAAAAGAAGGAAGGAAGATTGGTGATTTGATTAAGAACATGGTGGCCTTAGTTGAAAGAAATTCAAGTATGCATGGATTGATGTGTGAAGAAAAGTGCAAAGGCAAGTGTTAGCAAAACTTAAAAAAAAAAGGTTGACTTTTTGTGAACTTATGGTCAAGTTTGACTTTTGTTGTGAATGGCTAAAAAGTTACAAATAAAGGGAACATTGATTCTTGAAAGTGTGATTTAGAAGATGCAAAATGGCATGAAGAGGTGAATGATCTCGCCACTTTAATTCCTTCTATGCTTTACTAATCATACTTTGTCACTTTTATCCATATATTCCTTCCCTACCAAAGAGCCAACATTACAACCTTTTAAAGACCTCAATGATGTGTGAATGATTTGTCATTACAAGTGGTGAAGAATGTAGACTTGAGCCAAGCTTATGGTAGTATGTGTATGTGGTGTGATGATTGAGAGAAGCTCAAACACTTGAGTGGTGAGTATACACTTATCTTGTGAGGGTCATGACTCATTGACTTGATTATTTGCTTATTGATTCATTGTTGATAGTTGATTAGATAAGATTGCATTCTAGACTTACTTGATATTGATTGATAATTCCATGGCATTTAACTTGTTCTTGATGCTTCATTGATACAATTATTCCCCTATCTTATCGCTTCGTTGCTCGAGGACGAGCAACAATCTAGTTTGGGGGTGTGATTGGGGTCATAATTGCATCTTTTTGCATCCATTTCTATATGTTTTAGATGTGCTTATATTCATATTTGACCCTAACATGATATACTTTGTGCATTTAACCCTTTGTTGGCAAGGAAGTGTGCTTTATAGGTGAAAATGAGCAAGATCGAGAAAAGTCCTAAAATCTGAAGTTGGGCCAATGGAAGCAATTGTTGTTCCATGTTGAAGAGCTTAAAGAGAGGGTCTCAACGAAAGAAGAATCGAGTAAATCGGAGTCCTAGAACTCAAGATATGATAAAAATGAGGAAAGTCGAGCATAAACCGAGCTTAGGGCTCAAATTGGCAGGACGTCCTCTCAAATCGGCAGGACGTGACTTAAAGTCGAGAGCCCAGCTACTGGCTGACACACCCTTCACCGCGCACGTGGACTCGCGAGTGTGGTCGGTAGGTAGTACGTTGGTGATCGGGAGATTTGGTAACCGCGCGACCTGGCTGCCGATTGTGATCGGTAGCCAACACATTGAAGCGCGGCAAAGGTGCATTCTGCGCGACCAGGCGCGCGATCAAGGTCGGCAGCCATCAAGCTTGTGGTCGGCAACAGTTTCAGATTTTTAGGGCTATTTTCGTATTTTCGTTCGATTAATGAAGGGCACTTTGGACTAAATATTGTGGGCACTATAAATACTCAAGAATCAGATTCACAAAGAGGATTATACATTATTTAGATCATTAGGTAGTTTTAGAGAGAGAGATTAGAGGTTACTTAGTGGGTTCTTAGTTAGATTTCATACTTCTCTCTACAATTACTTTTCCGTTTGTTTCATTAGATTAGTCTCGTTATTAGCTACATTTCTATGGTTCATTTTATGATTTCGAGCTTTGGATCAAGAGAAAGCTTTTCAAGGTTTGATGCTTGTATTTCCATTCATCTACATTTGGTAAGTTTTCCTTTAATTCTCTTGTTTTAGTTAATATTCATGATGTTTAGAATGTTAATTGTTGATTTCCTTTTCCAATTAGCCATGGGCTAATTCCTTGTTGCATGGTTGTATGATTACTATGGTGAATTTAGTCTCTTGTTAATCATATGCATGAATTAGTGTCCTTGTTGAATTAGTTCTCTTATTAATGACTTGTATGAATGCTTGGGATGTTTAATTGGAATGTATGGCTTATATGGTTAGCTATGAAATGAGAATTGAGCTATAAGAACCTTATGCATACCAAGTGTTTGATATTTGGCTTGTATGACCAATGAGAATTGCATATTAGCCTAGACCTCTTAATTTGAGTGTTAGGAGTTGTAGAGAGATCTAGACACCTAATAGAGCCCTAGCTTGTGTTTTAGAGAGATCTAGACACTAGTTGGCTTGACTAAGACACCAAGAGACCTTTTGCATGCTAGGATGGATAGGACACTAAAGGAACCATAGTAGGATTACTTCCATGCACACACACCACTTTTGCTCACTTCCTTGAGGTCATATCTAGATTTACTTTGCTTTGTTGAAGTAGATAGAAACCATGATTGTTTTCTTGCTTTCTAGCTTTTAGCCTTTTGTGGACATTCAATACTTGCTTGATATCACATCGTTTCCTTGTGTTCGATATTTAACTTGGTTAACTTGCCATGACAACAACGACAACGTTCACTTGCATGGAAATCATACACGATTTTGGCAAACAATGATGTAAGTGAAGTGACGATGCCAAATTTCCTTGATGAGTTTCTTGCTGAGAAACTAAGGAAAAACAAAGGAAAAGGAAATCAAGTAGTTGCTGAAGTTTCTGAGAGGCAAAATATTACAAAGTCAGCAGCTGCAGCTTCAAGAATTGCAATGGAATCTTAACATGACCCAAAAGCTGAGTTTCTTGAAGCTAATTATGAGGTAGTCAGCTCAAAAAGTGAAGAAGATATCCCTGAAAGGATTGGTGAAGGAAGTCATCAAGTAGTTGAAGCAGAGGGCTTAACTACTTTGGCTGAAGGAGCAATTTTGTTGGAATCTGCAGGAGCTAGTGCTGCAGATCCAATTGTGAATGATGAAGAGATGGTTCTTGAACAGCCTAACTCTGAGAAAGAGAAAGAGGTGGAGAAGGCTGCTTCACCTTACAAAGAGCCTATGGACAAGCCTGATGATGATGATAAAGGCAATGATGATGATGCACCAATGGGTGGTGCTCAAGCTCAAACTGTAAATGTTGAAATTCCACCCACTCAAGAAGCTCAAGCTGATGAGCAAATCATTTTAGATACATCAAAAGAGATTAATGAGAGTGCAAAGGATTTATCTAATCCTATTACAAGTATTTTCAACCAACCTCCACATGCAATGTTCACACTTGAAGAGATATATCAACAAGGAACACCTCCCCTGCAGAGTTTTTCAGCCCTGGAAAGAGAGAATATGGATGATTTCTCTGCTGAAAAGATAGATCTTGTCTTAACTCCTAGCAAGAGGAAAGCCACTACTGAAGACTCTACAGTTATAGAGTTAGTGCCTTCTAAAGCTCATAAAGTTGTGAAAGGAAAGGAGTTGGTCATAAGGGAGCAGAATCTGAAGAAGAAGAAGATAGTGATTCCATTCCCAAGATGTCAACAAAAGAAGTTGTTTCTAAGCTCCAAGATTTGGAAGATTCATTTAAGGGTATTGAAGCTGAAATTTTGAAGCAAGTGAAACGGGTGTCTGATACCATAATATCTCTGAAAGTAAGGAAAGGCATGGAAGATCTAGTAAAGAAAGTTGAAAAAAGAGGCTTTGAGGAAAAGAGAGTACATGAAAAGAACTTCAAAGCTGTTGTAGACAGCCTACTGAAGCAGAATGAATTGGTCAGACAGGACATCATTCAGAAAACAAGAGAGATTACAACTCTACAGTCAGACATTAATCTCATGAAGGATGATTCATTCAATCTGAAGCTTGAAGTTCAAGGAATGAATAATGAGATGACAAGAATGATTTCCAACAATAAAGATCTGAGGTCAGATTTAATGAACAAACTTTCTACCATTTTGTCACATATTGGTGTTGGCAAAAAGGGGGAAAGTAAAATTGAAAAAGAAATCAAAGAAGGTGATAAGATGACTGAGAATATTCTGGAGAATGTTAAAGATATTGGTAGATCTTTGGCAACAGAAATTGAAGCTGCAAAATCATAGGATTTATCTTTGAGAATGGATGAACAGTCAGATCAGATGAAGGAAAGCTCACAGCCAGAACAGATGAAGGGGAGTACTCAAGTGAGTAAGATTATACAGCTCCCCAAATCTACAGCTGGGAAGCAATCTACTACAAAGTCTCATCACTCCCAAGCACAAAAACCTGCTAGTTATAGGGAAAAGACTGTGAAAGAGTCTCAAGCCAGAAAGAGAGAGAAAGAAGAAAGAGAAAGGCAAGAAAGAGAGAAACAGAAAATGAAAGATTCTGAGGAATCTACATCCGTTGTGAATGTTTAACCTTTGAACATTCAACCCATAAGCATGATAGCCCCTGAAGAAAAGAATGAAGAGATGGAGAAGAAGAAAGCAATGAAGTCTGAATTTGATATTCAATGGGAAGAGTTTCTGAGTATCTGTAATAGACACACTCTGATCAAGAGGATCAAATTCAAGAAACACAGATTTCAGAAATTCAAAGCTCTAAAGGCAGATGAAACTTTATACAAAGGAGATAATGCTCATCTCCTTGGTGGAAAGAAGAAGAGAGCTCCACTTCCCAAGAAAGTGTTCAAACCCAAGGAGGAAGAAGATTTTGCTGAATATGAATTTCAGATAATGATGAAGTATATAGAGAAAGATGAAAAGAACATGAAGCTAACTGAACAAGGCATTCTGAAACCAATTGGAGACTCTACTGATGAAGAAGAAAAAGAAAAGAATGATCCAAAGCACAGAAGGAGATAATGACAATGTTTATAGATTAGACACTAAAACTTTTTAGATTTTAGTCTAATTATATTTTGTAAGCTGTACTCTGAACCCCTTATTTATTTTATGCAGCTTTTCCTTCTGTTTGGTTATTTTGCTCTGTTCTTGTTATTTTATTCTTCTGTATGGCAATATCTTATTGCTATTATTGATTGTTTATTGCTTTGATGATGTGTTTTGCCAACATCAAAATAGGGGGAAATTGTTAAGTACATTGGTCTAGATGTTGATGTGTGCAAATCATATGTTTAATTGGTGAAATTAATCTAACACTTGATCTAAGGAAATTGGTTTTTGAAAGTTATAGTTGTAAGTGAAGTCTGCAGCTGTACACTTTATCATTCTACAGCCAGACATGACCCTACAGCTGTAATATTTCTCTACAACCAGTTTTGTATTTTCAGGACTCTACAGCTGCAAGGTTGAAGACCCTACAGTTGAGAAGACCGTTTGAAGGAAGAGAGTACAAGTCTAAGATTAATTGAAGATTATGAAGACCCTTACGCACAATTAGAGTAGCTTTCATGTACTCATTAAAAAGTACTTAAGAGGAGGTTATTTCTAAGAAATCTGGAGGTAATGGAGATTAGTTTGAAGATAGCCAGAATTCTGAAGAAAAGGACAATAGTACAATCAGTACTATCCAGTGTGAAGGATGAGGACCACTTCACACATGTAGATAGAGATAGATGAGTCTTATCCAGAATTCAAATTTGAATTTCCCAACGGATAAGTCACACCACTTTATCTATAAATAGAAGATGTTCTCAGAGGAAGCAACAACAACTCTGCGCATACAAGCATTCAGCCTAAGCAAGTCTACAATCAACAACTCCACTTCATAAGGCAAAGTGACTCAATATATATCAAAGAAATGCCTCAAATCATATCATGTGAAATCTTCATCTAATGTAGCCTCAAATAAGACCAAAGCCAAGTTCTAGAGTAACATGTATGTGTTTGAAACTCACATCAAAGAATATCATCCGTTCAAGATTGAAACGGGCATCAAAAGCTCAAAACCTCACGGGTATAGGGTGGTCAAGACTAATATCATATCAAAAGTGCTCAAATCATCAAAGTCTTAAGAATCATAGAATCAACAACACCATAAACAAAGCATGAATCAAATGATAAGCCCACTACATCTAATTTATACTATCAAAATCATCAACACAATCATAAGCATATCTCATGCCTCATAACTCTAAACTAGCAACAATATGGCAATAAATCAACAAGCAAAATGAGACATATGATCCAAAACATCAAGAAGCACTACAAATCATCCTAAACATAGCATTGCAATGATATTTGCGAAACAAAGACACCCCCCAAATTTTTTTGGACCAAGGGTCTAAAAAGTTTGGCAAAGAGTAAAGAAAAGATCATGCAATGCTCAAATTAAAGCACACTACTCAATACATCATCATAAAATCCAAGTCATTCCATCATCAAAAGTAATCAAAAGCATAGAACTCCTAAAAATCCCACAATCTTAAAACAATACCAATACAAAACAAATTAAACTAGAAGTACGGGAAAGGAAGCAAGATAGGAAGAAGAAATCGTTACCCTTTCTTATGACGTTTTTTACACATCACGGAGGAGGATAACTTGGATGTGTGAAGTAACGCTCCCCTGTATGCCAATTCATCATCGCCCTTTGAGCATCAAGGATCTCTTCAATGTTGGTGTTCATGGTGTTCATACTTTATTGCATCGAACTCACATTCCTATTAATTGAATCCACATTGGTGTTGAGAGTACGATAGTTGTCGGTCAACCTCGTCACATCCGAGCGAAGATAAGAGTACTCATTCTTAAGATCATTCACATCTATCCTCAAAGATTGTACCTCATGACCCCATTCAATAATTCTCCTCTTGCATTTTCTCTTGCTCTTCATCTTGTTCCTCCTCTTGTACTTGCGAACTCGATTCACCCCTCACTCTTTTATTCATCCTGCGATTGAATTGTTCCTTAATTTGAATGTGCTCAGGCGAGTTAAGCTTCAATTTTTCACTCTTCTTCACCGTGATTAACTCATACTTGAGTAGAGGAAAGAAATTCTTAGAATTTGCCCCTACAAAGCAAGGAATATTCAACTTCTTCTTGAATATCCTTGTCTTAACCATGTAGGTCACATCGATAAGCTCACCTAAATCACCCTCTCTAGCACGTGACGGACTTATCTTTTGAACAATCAATGTTATTTTTCCACCATACGAACAATTTGTCTTCATGATTTGTTGAGCAAGATTCTTGAGGAGATATGCCCCAAAATTGGCCTTTTTAGAAGTCAACATTGAGTGAAGTATGAATAACTCCTCACTTCTAACTCTACTTCCCTCAACTCTAGCATAAACAGTGTTTGATAGAATCTTATGCGCATATGCCAAGACCGGGTTAGCAATAAGAGAACCTCTAGAGTGTTGAGCTACATACACACTTTCATCCTTGCTTATCATATCCCACGTCTCTTGAGCTCGCGTAAATCTCTCCCAAGTATAAAAATTCTGCTTACCAACATTCTCAACACAACCAAAAAATTGGTTGATTTGATCGGTGGTTAAAATATAATCCTCGTTATTGATTCAGAACTTTGCTTTGAAAGGTACTCCATCACTTTCCACGATGATGAGTGTACTTAAGAACTCAATGTTCAACTTATTTGAAGAACCGAAGTGTTGGATATTGAGTAAACCTTCCCATCCTATGTTTGAAAATAGCTCTTCCACATCATCTCCAAAATTTCACAATGTGGTAGTCTACTTGTCGAAATATCTCCCGGCGAAGAACTCAAGTTCGCTCACTTTCTCAAATACTTCGAAATAATTCTCCTTATCTTCGAAAAATAGTTCGTGGTTTGAAGGTTTGTCTCCACACTTTTTAAAACATCTTTCCTCTAATGTGGCATCATTCCACCCCCTACTCGTTCTCGAGCTCGAAGCTTTACTGTTTCCTCTTTTCGACATGGCCTACAAAATGCTAAATGTGAACAAAAGAGTAGGATGAACTCAAATATAATCCATCTAATGCACATAAAAAAAACTAAGTTTGAAAAAATGGGGTTCTCAATATAAGAATTAAGGAAATAGTCATACACATCCACTATTCATGCTAATGCTATTAAGAATAATTCCACAAATAAGCAACATCAATAAGTGAATTAAGTAAGTCAATCCAACCTATTATCAATATAGCTCATAAGTACTAGCATTAAGCACAAAATTATGATAGAAATCCGACATTTGCACAACTTATTCCAAAATTCGTCACTATGCCTACCCCAAAAAATTCAAACTTCACTTAGGTCCCAAATACTCAAAATTAACATGCAATTGGGCTCCCAATGGACTACCCATCAACATTATAGCCTAATTCCATCATTAATTGCATAAAAACAATCATAGAATCAAAAATCTCAAAAACCATGCTCAAGAACCCTAAATATGAAATTTCTAATTCTAGACAATTAACTATCAAATCTCTACAAAAATACAAGAAATAGAGAGAGGAGAGTCAAAGAAACATACCTATGGAAGGAATTAGTGAATGAAGTTTTAGAATTTGAGATATAAGAACTTTCCATTCTTTTTCTTCTTGTGGTTTTTAGAGAGAGGGTTGCAAGATTCTTGAGTGAGCGAGTGTGTGTTTGTGTGTGAAAAAGGGTATTTAAAGGTGTAGAGAGTGAGTGGGTCAATCTTGGGAAATGTAGTCAAAGTTGGACCAAAATTGGTCAAATTTGGATTACCTAGTTGACGCTCGACCAGCAAGGATGGGCTGTCGAGCTAGCTCGATAGATTGCTCGCGTGAGATCCTCGGTTGCCGATTTGACGAAGCACGCTGTCGAACATGGTTGATATTTTGCGTGTGTGATCCCCTAGCTGCCGAGCGTGCGACCAAGGCACGTGGGCTGCCAATTTGGTCCTTCAACTTTCCAACTTCGAATTTTTTTTCCCTTTTACACCTTTTTCTTGCATTTTTCCTACACAACTCAACTTAGCACTCTAAATGTATCATGAATATCCATCAAATATGAATCAAATATAGATACAAATAAAAAATTTAAGCAAGACATGCACCCCCCAAACCTTTTCGGATTTTAAATCCTAATAATGTTTGGAAAAGTGGTAAATTAAGATTTGCCAGCTCATAAAACCAATTAATCACACACTATCAACTCCTAAACCAAGTATTAATCAAGACCATCCTATCGGAGTCAGGACTCTGTTGCCTTTCAGGGGCCATTTGGTTTGTCCTTCTCCTCTGAGGATTGGGACGCTCCTGATGGGCCCTGTGCCCTGTCTGAGGGCTCTGGACCTCAGTAGTCCTTGGCCTTGCCTGAGACCTCCTCTGACCAGAGTTCCCTATGCCCTGAGTATTTCTAGGCTGAGCCTGAGAAGTACTTGGGGCTGAGTTCTTTCCAGCCTGAGGGTTCCTAGGCTGAGCCTTGGAGTTCCCTTGGTCCTTCTTCCTCGACTCAGGATGAGGAGCCTGGGCCTTTCCCTTAGGTTTTGGCATGGGTTCCTCAGTCCTTTGTCTGACAGGTTCAGGCACTTTCTCCTTCCCTTTGCCTTTATCCTGACGAGCAACACTTGGGCTCTTGTCGCCAGTTTGGGCAGGGACAAACTTTTTCTGAGAGTTGCTCCCTGAAGCACCTCTCTTCTTCTTGCCCTTTGGGTCTTTAGAGGAATCATAGCCTAACCCAACTTTGGCACCATCGGTCAGCTCAGAGAAACTTGTTAACTCATCAACCACTTGGGAAGATGTGTGTAACTTCTTCAGCTTTTCCTCAAGGTGCACATTTTCTCTTTTCAGGGCCTCAAGCTCAGTGGTGTACTGAAGCACCAGTTTCTGATGAGCATTCTCTTTTGAGATCAGCTCAAGATCCCAAGCAGTTTGCTCAGCACTAAGGCGAGCTTGCCACTCAGTTTCGAACATCCTTCTCAGAGCAATTCGCTCAATCATCTGCTGTTCCTGAGCAAGGAACTGATCAGTGTCACGAGTCTCAATCAGCGAGCTGATTATAGCATTGAGTCTTTCAACCGCCACTGGAGTTTCATCATGCCTATTCCGGGCATGAAGCAACTCTTCCTGGAGGTTTATTAGTCTCAATGCTTCCTCAGTATCCCTTACTCTGAGAGACTCAGTTAGCCAATCATTCTCCTCACTGAGTTGTGCATTCACATCCATTGTGTGAATATGAGTCTCCTGCAACCTTGAGAAATCAACCATCAATTGCTCTAGGGCGAGCTGAAGGTCGAGTTCTCCTGCTGAGTCTGAGCTAAGCTCAGGTGCGTGATCAGGAGAAGAGGCAGAAGAACATACCTCATCATCTGCCATCAGGCAGAGATCATCATACTCCTCATCGGAGAGGAGTTCAGGGGACCGGCGTCCTACGCCATCTGAGTATGAGGAATCCTCAGCAAGCATAGCTTTCCGGTCTGATGCCCTGAGCTCTCTCTTGGCTCTCCTATCTTCTCTCTCTCGAGCGCTGAGCTCCGGACAATCATACTGATAATGTCCGGTCTTGTGGCAGTGGTAACACTGATCTACATCAGAAACACCCTTTTTTTCAGTGTACCTTTTATCAGATGACTCCCTCCTGCTCCCTGATGATCTTTCAGGTTTGGAGCTGGATCTTCTGGGATCAGCATCATCTCTCCTCTTCTCATCTCTGCGCCGTTCAGGCTCCTCTCTCTCTCTCTTGGAATCTGAACCCCTCCTTTCTTCCCTCCGGGGGCTCGATCTCCTGGGGCTGGAATACATGCGATCACGGGAGTCAGAATAAAACTTCTTATACCTGCCAAAATGAGAGTTCAGCTTCTCGAATCTCCGTGCCATCAGGCTGTACTCCAGGGCTAGCTCATCCTTGCTCATATCTCTGAGTGATTTCGAGCAAGATCCAGCCTCAGGCTCTGGAGTAGCTTTAAGAGCCAAGCTCTTTTCCTTCTCAGGTGTCTTCTCCTCACTCACCTCCTCACTGACAGCACCCTTCTTCTTCCTCTTATCGAGGTCGAATTCCAGAGCCTTTAAGTCTGAGAATAGGTGAGAGTAAGGAATGTTTGTGTGGTCCTGAGTGTTCCTCAATAAGATCACTCATGTGTCCCATCTTTCAGGGAGACAGTTCAGGATTTTAGATGACACCTCCCTCTTGGGAAAGTCCTTCCCATGGGTTGCTAGCTCGTTCATCATCTTAATGAACTGAGCTTCCATCTGATCAATGGATTCTTCTTCCAACATCCGAAAGGCCTCAAACTTCCTGATGGCAAGATCTCTCTTGTTCTCCTTGATCTTCTCTGAGAACTCACTCATCTCCTTCAGTGCATCCCAGATCTCCTTCGCAGTAGTCAGATGCATGAGCCTAACTGAGTTCTCGTAAGAAACGGTGTGGAGTATAATGTTCTTCGCAACTTTATCCAGTCCGACTTGCTTAATCTGATCAGATGTAGGCGCGGCACTCTCCACAGGCTCATCTCCGGTAGCCAGAACAGGGACATTACCAGCTACGGGCCAGGTGGTCTAAAGATTCCTCATAAATCTGATCGGACCATGCTTAATCACCTGGGGCATCTGATCATGGATGGAGTAGAGATGTGCAAGGACCCTGAATTTCCAATAATCATAATTGTCAATAGAGAATTCAGGAAGACTGCCTTCGAGGCGTTTAGAACTGGATGCCATGAATGTAAATTTTCAGAAACAAGATCTGTTCAGTTGACCACCAAAAGTTTGTCCTTAGAAACTGTTGGTAAACAAAGTTAGTGGTCTTTTGAACCACTGCTTTGATACCACTTTTTGGTTCCAAAACGAGTATAATCAGTGTATGGAGGGAATACACTGATGTCAGATTTTCCCGAAATCTCAGGAAAATGCTCTTTCAGACTTAGTCAGGAAGCTCCTGAAAATGTTCAGTCTACTGATGGTCCACAAGGGCAGCAGGGGATCAGCAAAGAACCAGTTAAGCTAACTCAGAGTTGTGCTCTCAGAAGCTCAGTAGAGATAACAATCCTACTGACTGCTCGGAAGCTAGTCAGTTGGGCTACTATCTCAGTAAGCTCAGTTTAGTGCGGAATGTGAGCCCTTAAGTGTTTACTCGTTTTAGTTTTGAAAACTTATCAGATTGCTTAGTGAAAATGTGGTTAAGGCTGGTGCACAGTTTACTGATCAGGATGACAAGTCAGTCCTGATGGTTTTTCAGAAACAATACAAGTATGCTTCAGTTTAATATGAATGGCTGTTTATGATCCTGATCAAATATTAAATCAGCACACAACGGTCTTTTTAACATGGTTCGGAGATAACCAACTCCTACGTCCACGACCTGATTGAACAGGAAGCTATCCTCAAAACCCTGAGGATAGGTACTTGTTTTTTATGTGACAAGGGACACGAGTAGCCAACTTCCTCTCTTAGGAATTGACCCTTGGGTGGTTTTACAAGTCTCAGTCCTTCCTACCAACCAACTCACACACTGAGGAGTTTGGTATTAACGTTTTCCAACTATTGTGCATTGATCCTTCTAACAAATCAGTTCTAAGGATAGGATCAATACTCTAAGCAAAATACAGAATAGATTCCTACTACAACACTAGGGAAATTTAAGGTTTCAGAGTGTTGCTTCAAATGAACTTTGAGTGCTTGGAATCTTGAGAGTTTCTCTTGGAAATTTCTCGTTAGCCTTGAATGGGAGCAAGACATTCTGTATTTATAGGAGGGTTTGAAATAGATCCGTTAGAGGAGATCCGTTTCAAACCCCTTTATTTTAGGTAGGTGCAGAAGTTGGTTGTCCTTGTCTGACATGGACCATACCTAGTATGGCAAAGTTTCTGATCCGCCTCCTGCACCTCTGAGAAGCATTAAATGCGCTCAGTCTCCGTACATACATGTCGTCTTCTAACTGGTCACTTTATCAACGGCTAGTTTATCGGTATTGACTTTACTGATCCTCGTACATTTATAACTCTGAGTTTCTCGTTCAGGATAAATGTTTGTCTTATGTTGGAGACTCTGACATTCTTTCTGCTTCATCAGACTTCCATTCGCACGTGTAACCTTTGGGTCTTAGGACTTACAAATATCAGGTTAACTGATATTACACCTATTTCAGGACTTATGAACATCAGAAGGACATTCAACCTGATCAAGGTTACACACTGCCTTCACTGATAGAGACTTCCCTGAGCATGCTTAGTCTACTCAGTTCTGTCAGGATCAGTGGACTTCTTCAGGATGACATCTAGGCATCTTCAGGAGTCTTCCTAGGTTTTTCAAGTTCAGCTTCAGGTTGATCATCTTCAGGACGATCAAACCTTCAGGGTTGTAACAGCTTCAGACTTCAGACTTTGAGGATGTCTCCATCAGTCTTCACTCCTCAGTACGTTCCCCCTGAACTAAATGCCTGTGAATAAAAAATCTATTCTAACCTATCTATCCTGAGCCTATCATCCTGAAGAACTATACTTAGACAAATTCATCAAGGGGTTTTGGGATCTAATCAAAACACTTAAGATTCTCCCAATATATTTCTATATGCTTTTGATATGCTTATGTTCATATTTGACCCTAATATGGTATAAATTATGCTATTAACCCTTTTTGGCTAGAAAGTTGTGATTGGAGTTCAGCAAAATGAAGAAATTAATATTCCATGTCGAAGATCTTGAAGAGAGGGTTACAATAAAAGAAGAATCGAGTCAATCGGAGTTCTAGAGCTCAAGATATGATAAAAACGAGGAAATCGCGCATCGACCGACGTTAAGTGTCTCGCTCGACAGGACCCCTTCATCGAACTGCAGCCATCGCGCGACCGGATCCCTGGAACGGCAGGCATCGCGCGACTAAGCGCGTGACCACCATTGGTCGACAGACGGCTAACTCTTGTGCGATAAAAGCGCACTCGCGCGACCAAGCTATCGACCATGGTCGACAGCCACTCAGCTCTTGGGCGACAGAAGTGAAAAATTTCCGAAATTTCAGGGCTAATTTTGTATTTTCGCGTGTATTAATGAAGGGCATCTTAGTCAATGATCCAAGGGTACTATATATACTTCCATCTCAGATTTTGAAAGGGACTTTTATCATTTTCTTAGATTTACTTACATCATCATATTCTGTCACTAGATTAGGAGAAGTTAGAGGTAGTTTCCAATTGGGTGTTCTTAGATTTCCACTTACGATTTCTACTATTACTTTCGATCTACCGTACGGATCTTCAATCCGTTTTCTCCTGCATTCTTATCATAGCTAAAGCTACAATTCAACCATTCAATTTTCAATTTCTACTGTCGGATCATCTTTTAGCTTCTAGAGGTAATTTTGTATCTTTTTAATTTCATTGTAATAGGTAAATTCTTGTATACTCTTTACAATTCCTGCATAATGATGAATGTAGTTACTTCAATTTCTCTTTTGTTTACCAAATTAGCCATGGGCTAATTCCTTAGTGTGATAGTATATGACTCCTATGGAGTAGTGTGGTGTTATGTTGACCTTATGAATGCTTGAGATGTTGTATGATCAATTCTCTATTTTGATGGTTTGTATGAATGCTTATTATGCATAATTGATTGAATGAGCCATTAGGATTTAGTCTCATACGTGAGTTGGGCTATTTTCCTAAATCTTCTTGTTATTAGGTCATTGCATGCTAAGTGTTTGTTAAAATTCCTAAGATAGTGAGAATTACCTTAGAGAATTGGAAAGACAATTAGAGGCTCTTATGTGTATATAGGGAGACCTATGCATGTTAGAGTGGCTTGCCTATTGGTTGTACAATACCTCAATGCATGAGTAAGTGATACTTCATCACATGAAACATAGGATAGTACACTAATACACCTCTCACACAACTCGCTCACTTTGCAACCCAAGTTGATAGGTAGTTTACTTGTTTGACGCACTTGTAGACATAGATACCATATTCCCTTTACTTGCTTTGTGAATTCGATTTCGAACACTAATTTTACCTTACAATCACCCCTCTCCCTGTGTTCGATAAAATATAAACTTGATCAACTTGCTGCGATAATAACGATCGTGTACACTTGCACGTAGACAACTTTTGACTAAACAGGATCCCAACCTAAGACTGTATTGTCGGTCACCTGGACCCCAAAGGGCGATTGTGAAGGTGGCGACCTTGGTGTGGGGGCTAGTTCCGAAGGAGCAGTGGACTGAGCGGATCCACCCTGGCCAGATCTTATCCCAGCTCGCCCAGTTGGGTCAGATTCCTCATCCTGTAGGGCAAACTTCGTTCTCTTACGATCTTGGGGATCCTCATCGCCCACTCTTGTCCCGTCACCTCTTTGAAGACCTAATTTTTTAGAACCTCGCTCGGGGGTAGCTGAACCTCGCCCGCCACCTCTGTTGGTCCGAGCGACCTGCGCAGTCTTGGCGGGTGCAGGGGTTTTTGCTGGAGCTTTGGTTGGCACCTTCTGAGTCCCGAAACCGCCAGCACCTCCCTTCTTCGAGGGGAGCTCCGCCTTTTTACTCGCCTCTAGAGCAAGAGTTGAGGGCAAAGCCAACTTGTTAGGACGGGGTGGACCCATAGCAAATCGGCGAGCTAAGGTAAGGTATGCTGGGGGATTCTCAACTGTAGGGAATGCAACCCAACCTCCACCCGCAAAAATAGAGGAAATATGGTTAGTAACTAGGCGAACTGGGGGGGCCCCCCCCCCCATTGGCGAGCCTTAGTAAGTTGTAAATCTGGGAGCTCAGGACCTTGAACCGTAAGATGATGCGGCAAATTATGAAGCCCGACAAATCTGAGACAGTGATGTTGGACCTTTAAAAAATGCACTTGCGTTGCACTGTGCACATGGTGCATGTAGGAATAAATTCCCCGCTCTTCTCCATGTTTTCATGATTTAATTTGAAAAGACCACTAAAATAAATAATTTTGCCAATATTTATCCCCGCTACGTATATAAAAAAATATATAAATACTCTTTTGTAACACACGGATGTATTTTTTTAACAGTGAATATTAATTAGATTATTAATATATTAATTAATATTAATTATTTTTATTTAGCAATGATAATTATTTTTATTGAATAGATTAATTTAATATGTATAATCTAAACTTTATATTCAGTTATGAAATGAGTGAAAATAGTTGTTATTTCAATGCACTCTGATTTAACCAGCTTATTCGTTCCACTCATGCATCTTAAAAACAATTCGAAATATTTATTCTTTATTTAAAAATGAAAACAATAAATTTTTTATTAATTCACTAATAGTATCGTATAACTCAAGTTTATTTTAAAATAACAGTATTAGTTATTTTATTATAAAATATTACTTAATTAATACTACCTCAATTCTAAGTTGATTTTTTTATATCTGCCGTTTCAATACAAATTTCTTATATTTTTAGTTTGTAAGTATAGTTTCCACATCTCTCTATCTTTATGGCCTCTTTATTTTTATGCATTTAATGCTGTATTTTTTAATTTGTGTGAGAAAATTTATGAAAATCTTTAATAGAGTCAGAAAAGTATTAAATATGTTTATTTATTATATAAATTGTGCATAAATAAATGATCACTAAATTAAATTCTGAGAGGGGCATTCAAAACTCAGATTTCAAGGCATTTAGCCGTATATTACATGACATTTGATGGGGTGGGGAGGGATGGCTAGGAATAGGCAAGGATTAAAATTTCGCGAAATTTCGCCGAAATTTCGGAATTTTGAGGGTACCGATATGGAAATGCACTTGAACGATTATTTTTCCAAAATTTCGGTAAAATTTCGGTAAAATTTCGGGAAATTTCGGGAAATTTCGGGAAATTTCGGCGAAATTTCGATATCGGTCCAGGGTAATTCAAAATGTGCAGATTATCGAGAAATATCGTGAAAATTTCGGTAATTTATTGGTCAAAATTTCGACAAATTTCGGGAAATTTCGATATATTTCGGGAATTTCTCTAATTTGATGACTTGGTACCATTATTGCTTAGACCAAGATGGTCTTTCTTCTTTTACATTTGAGGCTCATAGGACATCATTTTGGTATTAGTTGTGTAATATTCAATAATTATGAACAATTGTTGTATCGTTTTATATGTCTTACGTATGTTTTCTTGATATGTTTGTTGTAAGATTCTCATTTTATTGAGATTTTAAGTTCAATTAATGTATTAAGACTAGTAATAATATTGTCTAAAATTTCATGTTAAATTTCCATCATTTTAATGAAATTTCCGTGAATTTTCTATTTTTTACCGATATCGATATTCGATATCGATATTTCCACCGATATATCCATAAATTCAGGGTACCGATATTTCCGTCGATACCGATATTTTCATCCTTGGGAATAGGTGGATTGACTGGGTGCATGAGATAAATAATAATTTTATATGGCTAAATTTAATGAAAATCGAACAATTTTTCTGGTAAGGAATCAACTCACGTCTTTCTATGAATCGTGATCAATGCTCACGTTTTTTTGCTTATTTTAAAAAAACCTTTAATATCACTATATTTTCATAAATGAAAACAAAATTTACAATAATTAAAAAATAAAATCTATTGTTAATTATATAATTAAAATTCTAAAATTATATATTTAAATTTATGACAAGTACATAATTCAAATTTCAAATGAGTTGATCAAGGGTATGTTTGGTGGAAAATTTATTTTAATAGTAATATTTTGAAAATTGTTTATTGAAATAGAGAAAAAGTGTCGGTGTTTATGAAAATAAAAGTGTTGGCATATTTATGAAAATTAATTATACAGTTAGCGTATATAAAATTAATTTCACAGTTGACATATAAAATCAAATTTTCAAATGAGTTGATCAAGGAAACTCATGTCTATGAAAATTAATTACACAACATATATAAAATTAAATGCAAAATTAAATTATATTTTCAGATGAAGGCAGCCTATTGCACAACCTATTGTAACTGATAAATGTACTAAAAGCAAAACAATTTTAAACATATAAGACAAATTTCAGAAAGTATATGATGGACCAAATTTAAAAATTTGCCAACTTATTGAGCGTATAAAAATTTAATCCCTTGCTGCAAAAATAGTTAGATTGAAACCTTTTAATTGGGTTTAAGCAAAATATTGTGCTATCTATATAGTTGCTTTTAGATCAATTTTATGATTTTATTTTATTTAATTCTCAGTACCCAATTAATATTGTGTTGCATCCTTTTCATATTTTATGAATATAATAATTTACGTCGGTATTCACATTACTAATTCAATATCAAATATGATATCCTGAAATAGTATTATATTTTTTTAATATTCGGGATGGAAATAGTATTATATATTTTTGAAATTTATGTTTAAAAATCTATAAAAAGCTTTAACCGAAATAAAAATAACAGTGAATTCAATTAATTCACTAAACAATAATTTCAATAAATTTACAAAACACTACTACACAATTTAACTTGGAGAACTCTACTTAATTAGAGAGCCCTTGTAAAAACAGCTCTCTAAAATACCCCATGTATAGCGGTTTTGATATGAAAAAAAAAAATTATGTGTATATATGTGTGGTGAATTTTGGTTGATTAATTATGTGTTGTTTGCAGGGTAAGGTGGTGTATTCATTTGCCCTTGAAGAGACGACAGTGACACATTGATTTGCCCTTGAAGAGGTGACGGCGGCGTTCACGATATGTGAATGGCCAAGAAGGTATGTTGAAGATAAGGATGCTAAGGGCCACGAATTTTTAGGATCAATATCTTCTCTTACTACAAAATTAATTACCTCCCATTTTAAAGATCCGATGCCAAGGTATAATTAATTACTATAAAATTACGTCTTTAATTACCTCCCATTCTAACCCCTCTGTATATAACTGACTCAAGATTCAGTCATTTAACTCTTGGATTAATGTATTTCATGGATTACATTATTAACACGATTGGGTTAGTTTGGTATTTTATACACGTATGATAATTTTTTTTAAATGATCTTAAATGAACCGCTCTTTAAGTTAAATATTAAAGAAAACTGGATACACTTATAGAGCGGTAAATAACCTCTCTCTAAGGTGAATATTTGGAGAGCAGTTGTAAACCGCTTTCTAAGTGTTTTTTTGGAGAGTGGTTTTTTAACAACTCTCTGTACTTAGAGAGCGGTCACTTGGAGAGCACTTATAACCACTCTTTAAGTGGAAAAATAAAAGCTCTCCAAGATCAAATTTGTATTAGTGAAATAAACAATATTAATAAATCTCAAGTAAAGTGTGCACAATTAAAAATCTTTAACCGAATGGGATGGGTTCCAAGCGTATGAAAATTGAAAAGCTTTAAAATACATTCTGTTTTTCCTGCAAATTGCAGCTTTAACATTCTCTCTCTTTCAAATTGCAACATTTCGATTCCATCCAGTCTGTAATACTCAAACCGGTTGGAAAAATATATTCGTCACATCACCAGTTGGATATATGAATACAGACTGGTTTTGTTTTCATACACCCTCACATTTTTTCTCTATTTCAATAAACCATTTTCAAAACATTCCTATTAAAATAAATTTGCCTATATGTTTGGTTATAACTAGAAAATGTAATAGTCCAGCTGAATGGAACAACTATTAAGTTTTCTTCCCGTGACAATGTCTGAAGTGTCCGGTTGGTAACTGCAAGTTTTATGAGCCTCATATGATTGTTTAGTTTAGTTTAGAATATGTTTATCGGTTGGTTGTCATGGCAAATAACCTGCTTGAAGACAAAAGAAAGTTTAAAAAAAATAAAAAAATGGGACTGATATAAAGATATATACATAACCTGCTTCAATATAAAATATTATTTTATAAATATATAAATATATATATCAAAATTTGGGATTCTTTTTCTTTATAAATAAACACTAATACGATATAAAGATATATATATACATAATTTTTTATTCCAAATCTAGCTATCTTATTTTATATTTTATAAAATTTCTACGAAAAGTTACACACGCAGTTGTGTGGATCATTATTTATATATAGATCATCAATTTTAAATTATATATATACATTATTCGATAAGTCTAATTGTTGCGTCAATTTTAAATTGAGTTCTTCATTGTCCCACGGAAAGACCCATAAAAATTAGGGTTCTTTTATGAAAAGAAAATTTTATGTCCAATTAATTCAATAGGTGTTAATAATTAAGTTTATTAATTATTAAATTAATATAAACATGATATTTTAAATTTATATATCTATAAATATTTTTATATTTTTATATTTTAAAAAAATATTTTAATTAAATATATATATTAAAATATTAATTATTTCACCTTGATGAAGCTAGATCGCTTAGAACAAAACAAAAGATGTGTCCACTTTTTTATTAATTTTTTGACATAAGACAGGCGAACACTATACCTGCCTTGAAGAACCCAATTTTTGGGAACTCTATTTTGTAGAAGAACCCAACTTTTGGTAATTCTATCTTTGAAGAAGAACCAAACTTTTGGTCACCCCGTGAGTACATCTATTATGGCTTAATATAATTCCTTATTCCTTATGTGATAAAAATATTTAAGACTGAATGTTTTAGAAGATGTCTAATATATATATATATAAATGTTGGCAAAATTTTGTGTGTATGTTATACATATATTCGATTCATATATAACAATTTGGGGTCGGTTTATAAGTCGGCTTTTCGAGTCCATATATAATATTTTTTTACCCATTTTTTCATTTCAGTTTGTTACTGCTCTCTCCCAAATTTGGAGAAACCATAATCTCTCCACGACACCCACACGCCGCTTCTTCTCTCCGCGCATGCCCATACGCTGCTTCTTCTCTCCACGCACGCTCGCCCGCACTCCGTTTCGTCTATCTGGTAGTAGGCGCGCTGTTTGAATGCTCTGTGTCGGCGACGGTTCACAATCGGAATCCTTCGTCTTGCCGAGGTAGTGTGCGCCATGAGCTGTGAAGGTAACGTTGGGCCAAAATCTTAAATAACACAAATTCAAAGGTAAATTTCTTTCTTCATCTCTCACGCAATTTTCTCGTCTGCACCTAATTAATTTAGTGTTTATAGTCATGATTTTCACTTCTAGTAGCTTTTACAGACATAGATGATGCTCGAAAGAAGAAGAAAATGATAATGATAATAAGGAATAGAGAAGATAGAGTATTTTGGAGCCCTTCATTTTGTTTCTCTCAATGAACAGATAAATTGGATCGAAATATTATTTACAGAATCTCTCTACCTTTTCTTTTTGACTCATCTTTATTCTTACATTCTTAACTTGTTCCAAATTTCAAGAAAAGGGAATTTCTTAATTCTTTATGTTGAATAAATTAATCGTTATTTATATTGGTTAAACAGTTGTTTTGTAATTAATGATGAAGATTCTTCTATCTTTCATATTGCCCCTGCTGATTTAGAGGCAGCATTGATGTTTCATCCAGAGGTGCTTGATGTGGCAGTTATTGGGTATGGTTGATTACAGCTAATATCAATAATTTTTTTAGTGATGAGCTCTTTGCAATTGAAATCCTTAGTCCCTCATATGATGATCTTCCAACAAATACTCTTATTAGGAAATGTTTCAATTTAATGGTGTGATGAATCATCAATTTGTTTTGAGTTTAAAGTCAGGGATCTGAGTATTACTGGATATGATCATTCAGACTAGCACTGATCTCTCAAGTTTTTTTTTTTTAATTTTAACTTTGTTTCTTGCAATTAGCTCTTAAAAAATTCTTTGCAATGTTGATCTGAATTTCTTAGAATTGATATATAAGAGGAGCCCGATTATGTTACACAAAAACGATTCTTTTTTTCCAAAACTAGCTTTTGGAGGCTGTCCCCAAAACCAGAAGGGCTCTTTTCTTCTGGTTCCTAAGTAATTGGATACATTTTTGGTTAGAATCTTTCGTCTGTTCTCTTTCCAAGTTATGTTAAATAGCAAGTATTTTACGATTTGTAGGGAGAGAGATGAAGAAGCAGGGGAGATCCCAGTGGCATTTGCAGTTCCCAAAAAAGGGTGTTCTGTCTCTGAGGCAGCTCTCATGGACTACGTAGCCAAGCACGTCATTAATGACGAAGACAGGGAAATTTGTTTCAGATAATTTAGAAGATCAAACTAAGCAGTTATGCTATTCACAGCCTGTTTGCTTTTCATCTCATGGAGAATTTGATTTTATAACATTGGCAGACAATTTAATTTGCGTTGTATGCCCAACGAAACATCGGGTGGCTAAGTAACATGTTTGCAAAGGTGATTTACACGCATGTAGAAGATTGTGATTGTCATTGTACAACTTTGAAGAAAACAGATTTTGTTTTAGGTTGTTTGATAACAACATTCCTGTTTTCAGTAAATGGCGTTTGGTTTAGCTGCAAGAAATGCCTGCACGCCTATTTTCTTGATTTTACCGAATAAATTACATGTTCGTGTTATTCAACTTATAGATTATATCGACATTTTGTTTTATCGGGTGTTTTGCTAATTCATATTTGAGTTCACCATGTACGGTTCTAGGTACTTAAGAATATGAGAGAAATACTTAAAGCAAGTGGTGCAAGCTATACCTCAGTTGTCAAGACAACAATCATGTTGGTGATTGTTAAGTGTAAAGATAATCTGAGTTTGAATACTGAAGATTAGTCAGGAATCTTGATCCTGAGGTTCTGGATCCGGAGAAATATTCCTGAGGAAAAGCATCCAGAGCCTGAGCGAAGTCTTGATCCTGAGTCAGGAGTGTTCTGATTCTGACACTCAGACTGACTACCATCCTGAGTGGTCAGATCAGTGAAGACACTAAAGACTCAGTAGAACTGAAGGCAAATCCTGAGAGATCATCCTGAGCTGAGAATTACCTACTCCCTGAGTCACTCAGCATGAAGGCGTATTCTGAGCTGACAGTTATAAAACAGAGCAAGGCAAAGGCGATTCACCAGAGTGATAAAGTCGGTTATTTGGGCAGCTGGCGGAGCATTCTCATTGGACACCGGAACAATTATTCAAGGCGGTTATAACCATACGAATCTCGTTGACTGGTTAAAAGCTCAAAGACGGTTAAGGGTCTGATCTATAAATACGTATTCATTCCAGGATTTAAAAGAGACTGTGATACACTCATTACTTAGAGAGTTTAGAGTGAGAAAGCTTTGTACACTGAAAAACATTATTCATTATTTAGTGAAGTGAGCCAACCCCATCCGTGGACGTAAATCAATTTGATCGAACCATGTAAATTGCTTTGTTCTTTTGATTTCCATTTTATTTCTGTTGAGTGTTTTCATCCGGCATGTTCTTCCAATTGTTCTGATTACTCGAAGTCTTATTGAGCTCGATTCATTTCCGGTTAATTTTACAACAATTGGCGCTGTCTGTGGGAAAGGAGGAAGTATTGACTGGTTAATCATCAATCATGGCATCTACCAAGTTGGATTTTGAGAAATTTACTGGAGCAAACGACTTTGGTTTGTGGAAGATCAAGATGAAGGCTCTCTTGACTCATCATGGGCTAGCCAATGCTCTGAAGCCTGAAGTTCAATGGCCTCCTTCTTCGCCAGAAAATCCAGGCAAGAAACAAGAAATATTATAAAAGGCGCATAGCACAATCATCTTGTGCTTGGGGCATAAGCCTCTGAGGGAGGTGTGCAAGGAGAAGACTATCATTGAGGTTTGGAGTAAATTGGAGAAGGTGTATTAGACTAAGTCTCTCACCAACAAATTGTTCATGAAGCAAAAACTGATTTCCTTCAGGATGAATGAAGAGAAGAAGTTGATTGAACAACTTGAGCAATTTAACAAGGCTGCTGATGATCTTGAGAACCTGGGAGTGGAAATTGATGATGGTGATAAGGCTTTGATGCTCCTGAATTCTTTGCCTAAATCCTTTGAAAAATTCAGGATACTCTACTATTTAGGAGGCAGGATCAATTGTCCTTTGATGATATTCTGAGTGCGCTGAAAACAAAGTCTCTTCAGCTACAAGCTGATAAGAAAAATTCAATTCAGGCTGAAGGCTTGAATGTCAGATTCAAGAAGGGCAAGAAAGGTTTTCAGAACAAGAAGAAAAAGAACACAAAGGGGTCAAAATCTGGTGATTTTGTTGAGAAGAGGAAATGTTTTGCTTGTCACAAAACTGGTCATCTCAAGAAGAACTGCCCTGACAGAAATAGGAATCAGGGAGAAGAACAAAAGGTTGATATAACTGTTGCTGCTGAAGGCGGGTATGATAGTGCTGAGGTGTTAACGGTTACTAACCTGAAACTGAATGATGAGTGGGTACTAGATTCTGGATGTTCATTCCATATGTGCCCTGATGAATCATTATTCAGGGAGTTAAGGAGGTTTGATGGAGGCTCAGTTGTGCTGGGTAATAATCAAACATGTAAGATGAAGGGGGGTGGTTTTGTCAGGTTGAAGCTGCATGATGGAGTACATAAGATACTCTCAAATGTGAGGCAAGTGCCAGAACTAAAGAGAAATCTGGTCTCCCTGGGTTCACTGAATCAACAGGGTTATGAGTTCAACACTAAGGATGGTTATATCCTGATAACCAAAGGCAAGAAGGTACACATGAAAGGCAAGAAAGTCAATGGGTTGTATATCCTGATTGGAAGCACTTCTTCAGGGTCAGCAAACAATGTTATGGACATCACTGAGGCAATGATATGGTATAAAAGGTTGGGCCATATTGGAGAAAGGGGGCTCCAAGAACTTTCGAAGCAGAAGGCATTTGGGGAAGGAAAAGTGATGAAATTGGATTTTTGTGATCATTGTGTCCTGGGTAAATCCAAGAAAAATCCATTCCCAAAGGGTAAGAAAACTACTGATGCACCTCTGGATTATGTTCATTCTGATATCTGGGGACCAGCTAAGGTGGAGACTCATGGAGGTGGAAGATACTTCATGACAGTCATTGATGACTTCAGCAGGAAAGTATGGGTGTTCATACTGAAGCAGAAGAGTGAGGCTTGGCAAGGTTCAGAGATTGGGTCAGTGAACAAGAAAATAAGAGAGGAAGATCCATTAAACATCTCAGGACTGATAATGGATTGGAGTATGTATCAGAGGAGTTCAACAATTTCTGCAAGGAAAGGGGAATCACTAGACATAGGACAGTGCCTGCAAATCCTCAGCAAAATGGCTTGGCTGAGAGGATGAATAGGACTATCCTGGAAAAGGTCAGGAGTATGTTGTCAGATGCAAAGCTACCCAAGGTGTTTTGGGGGGAAACAGTCAGTACAACTTGTTATCTTATTAACAAGTCACCTTCCTTAGCAATTGAGTTCAGGACACCTGATGAGGTGTGGTATGGGAGGATCTCAGACTACAATAACCTGAAGGTATTTGGTTGCTCAGCTTTTGCCCACATCAGGCAGGATAAGCTGGAACCTAGAGCACTGAGATGTATCTTCTTAGGATATCCTAAGGGAGTGAAAGGATACAATTGTGTTTGGAACCTGGATATAAAAGGTGTATTGTCAGTAGAGATGTGACTTTCAATGAGAAAGTCATGGGATATAATCAGCCCATCAGCATACACGACTCGGATGGTATACTTTAAGGAGATGGATCTCAGGTCGAGGTGGAGACTCCTGAAAGGAACTCAGGACAAGAAACTTTTGAGGCAGGTGAAACCTCCGGAAGGACTCAAGAGGAGTCAGAGGAAAGTGATACTGACGACCATTATGACCACTCAATTTCAGATACTGAAGGTCATGATCTCAGAAACTATAGTCTAACAAGAGACAGACACAGGAGAAGCATACACCCTCCGACTAGATAAGGTCATGCTGATATGGTGTCCTATGCCCTGATAACTGCTGAAGAGGTGGAGCATCAGGAACCACAAAGCTATGCTGAAGCTGTGTCAGGTAAAGACAAGGATAGATGGATATTGGCCATGACTGAGGAACTTCAGTCATTAGAGAAGAACAACACTTGGACCTTAGTGAACAAAGTTCAGGGACATAAGGTGGTCAGTTCCAAGTGGATTTTCAAGAAGAAATCTGAAATGGGGTAAGGAGGAAGACAGAAGCTGAGATATAAGGCAAAGCTTGTTGCCAGAGGCTTCACTCAGAGAGAGGGGGTAGATTTCAATGAGGTATTCTCACCAGTGGTGAAACACTGTTCAATCAGAATCCTGTTGTCAAAAGTAGCTCAGGAGGACTTGGAGCTTCAGCAGCTAGATGTCAAGACAGCCTTTCTACATGGAGATCTGGAAGAAACGATACACATGCAACAACCTGAAGGTTTTATTCTACCAGGAAATCAGAATAAGGTGTGTCTACTGAAGAAATCATTGTATGGGTTGAAGCAAAGTCCTAGGAAATGGTATAAGAAGTTTGATAGTTTCATGATCTCCATAGGCTTTACAAGTTGCAGGTATGATATTTGTGTCTATCTTGAAAAACAAGGGAAGGAAGTACTCACATATCTGCTGCTCTATGTGGATGACATGTTGGTTGCAAGCAAGAGTCCTGAAAGAATTCAGAAGCTAAAGGCAAAGCTCAGTAGCACATTTGACATGAAGGATCTGGGTATGGCTAAGAGGATACTAGGCATGGAAATTATCAGAGATAAGGACAAAGGGAGGTTGTTCTTAACTCAGAAGGATTACATCCTGAAGATACTCAAGAGGTTCAACATGCATGAAGCCAGAGTTGTATCTACACCCCTTGGTCAACAGTTCAAACTGACATCAAGTCAGTGTCCAAAGTCAGATGAAGAGAAGGCACACATGAGTAAAATTCCTTACTCAAATGGGATAGGTAGCATAATGTATGCTATGGTGTGCAGCAGGCCAGATTTAGCACATTCAGTCAGTGTGGTCAGTAGATTTATGGCAAATCCGGGAAAGACACACTGGGAGGCTTTTAAGTGGATAATGAGATACTTAAAAGGAACTGAGAATCTGGGGTTACTCTTCGAGAAGACTAAGGATGACACTCAACCACTTCAGGGATATCTGGTCTCAGATTATGCTTGAAGCATTGATACGAGGAAATCCTTATCAAGATATGTGTTCACATTATATAGTACAGCAATCAGTTGGAGAGCAGTACTTCAGTCAGTAGTGGCGCTCTCAACTACTGAGGCTGAATATATTGCGATGACTGAAGCAGTAAAGGAAGCAATGTGGCTCAAGGGTATGATTAAAGAATTTGGAATCAGGCAAAAGGAAGTTGTAGTTCAGTGTGGCAATCAGAGCACAATTCATTTGGTTAAGCATCAGGTCTTTCATGAAAGATCCAAACATATTGATGTAAGGCTTCATTTTGTGAGAGATGTGGTGGAAAAGAAAGTGATTTCAGTACAGAAAGTTTCTACTGAGGACAATGCTGCGGATATGCTGACTAAGGTCTTACATATTTCGAAGTTCAAATACTGCTTGGAGCTGATCAAGCTGCGGTCATAGGATGTACCATGAGTTAGGTCCTGAGGTGGACTGTGGAATGGGGGAAACTCACTTACTTTAAGGTGGAGAATTGT
The DNA here is from genome assembly GCA_026898435.1 of Prunella vulgaris. Taxonomy (NCBI): domain Eukaryota; kingdom Viridiplantae; phylum Streptophyta; class Magnoliopsida; order Lamiales; family Lamiaceae; genus Prunella; species Prunella vulgaris. Next base: position 56,644 of record JAPKLY010001076.1, read on the forward strand.
TAAGTGTAAAGATAAGCTGAGTTTTAATACTGAAGATTAGTCAGGAATCTTGATCCTGAGGTTCTGGATCCGGAGGAATATTCCTGAGGAAAAGCATCTTGAGCCTGAGCGAAGTCTTGATCTTGAGTCAGGAGTGTTCTGATTCTGACACTCAGACTGACTACCATCCTGAGTGATCAGATCAGTGAAGACACTAAACACTCACTAGAACTTAAGGCAAATCCTGAGAGATCATCCTGAGCTGAGAATCACCTACTCTCTAAGTCACTCAGCATGAAGGCGTATTCTGAGCTGACAGTTATAAAACAGAGCATGGCAAAGGCGACTTCACCAGAGTGATAAAGTCGGTTATTTGGGTAGCTGGCGGAGCATTCTCATTTAACGCCGGAACAGTTATTCAAGGCGGTTATAACCATACGAATCTCGTTGATTGGTTAAGAGTTCAAAGGCGGTTAAGGGTCTGATCTATAAATACGTATTCATTCCAGGATTTAAAAGAGACTGTGATACACTCATTACTTAGAGAGATTAGAGTGAGAAAGCTTTGTACACTGAAAACATTATTCATTATTTAGTGAAGTGAGCAAACCCTATCCGTGGACGTAGATCAATATGATCGAACCACGTAAATTACTTTGTTCTTTTGATTTCCGTTTTATTTCTGTTGAGTGTGTTCATCCGGCAAGTTCTTCCAATTGTTCTGATTACTCGAAGTCTTATTGAGCTCGATTCATTTCCGGTTAATTTCACAACAGTGATCTTTTCTCTCCCCGTCCCCTTCTCTCTCACGCACACACACAACCCTCATGTATTCCTCTCTCCTAAACAAGATCTTCAGTCTCCCAATTAACATTAAGCTTTTGTTGTTTAGGTTGGCTGATCTGAAGGACTTCAAGAAAGTGAATGAAATTTATGCCAAATGTGAGTTTCTAATATTCAAGTCAACCTGATACTTTTATATATTGTACACATCAGTTTATAGGTTTGACTCAGAAAATACATTTTGATATAGCATCTTGCACACTTGCATGAATCCGTCGTCCTAGTTTTCTCCATTTTTCACATTCGGTTCCTGTGGTGAAATATTTTTAGAATAGAAAAATGTTATGAACTTCTTCTTAATGCACATGAAACTCCCAATGTATGTCGAGATGCACATTCGTATGTTAATTGCTCAGGTTGTGAACATTTTGACCTGATATGCCATCATGAATTTTCTTCCTCTGACAGCATATTTAACCCGCGTGTAATCGGTATATTGCAATGCTGCAAATTGTTTACATTGATGAGTTTATTCAGACTTATGTAAACATTATATGAATCATATTACATGGCTAAACTTTGCAGATTTCCCATCACCAGCACCAGCTCGTTCGACTTACCAGGTTGTTGCACTGTCGTTGGATGAGAGAATCGAAATCGAGTGCATAGCTTCATTATCGTAGAAACTCACAGAGCTTGTACAAATTCTAATGATATTTTTTAGGGTCGTGATCATTTTTTATTAAAATATCATCTTCGTCATTAATGATATTTATTGGTTGTAGTTGAACTTGTTTTTAAGGTGACTTAACTATGTATGTAGTTGTAGTAGTTTTAATGTGAATTAAGTTTGTATGTGTACATGATCAAGTACGAATCAAGGTTTACTCAAATTACCAAATGTATCTTGCAGCTTGAGGTCCATTTGGGAATTTGAACAAATCTTGTATTATGACAGTAATATTAGTTGATAATATGTATAGTATTAGTTTGAATAAATGTAGTATTAGTATACAAGTTGTATGTTATTACTTTGGACATACTATGATATTCGTTTAAACAGTAACTAACAAGCAGTGTAGTATTAGTAGAATTACAATATAGTATTACTTTGTACACAATATAGTATTAGTTGATAAGTTGTATAGTATTACTTTAACCATACTAAAGTAGAAGTTGAAACATACTATAGTATTACTTTATCCACGTATAGTATTTGTTGAAGAGTTGTATAGTATTAGTTAAAAAGCAATTTAGTATTGGATATAATAAAGTGTAGTACTAGTTGAGCACACTAGTATTACTTCAGACACAAGCAGTGTAGTATTAGTTGAAATCTACTGTAGTATTTGTCTACAAATTGTATGGTATTACTTTGGACATACTGAAATAAATTTTAGTATTAGTCTACAAATGTATCTTGCGACTCGAGGTCCATTTGAGAATTTGAACACACCTTGTATTATGACTGTAGTATTAGTTGATAATATGTATAGTATTAGTTTAAATAAACTGTAGTATTAGTATACAAGTTGTATGTTATTACTTTGGACATACTGTGGTATTAGTTTAAACTGTAACTAACAAGCACTGTAGTATTAATAGAAACACAATATAGTATTACTTTGTAAACAATATAGTATTAGTTGACAAGTTGTATAGTTGACAGGGAAAAAGTCACTACATCCCACCAATAAAATATATACACACGTATTATGAGCTTGAGTGAAGATATAAATGGAGATGATGAGAATTTGTTGGAAGAAGGTGGATGTAGGGTTTCGCATGTAGAGGGAGATGAAGAAGTGACTAGTTGTGTCCGAAAGGTAAGTGAATTGGTTTTGACTAATTCAATGATGATGCTTGAATGAAAAGGTTTGCATCTAGCCGCACACGTGGAGGAGCTATAGGAGTTTATTTAATTTTCTTATTTCCCTAAACACTTTTTCTATTACAATTTAGTACCCTATTTTATGTTTAATTGCTTGGGCAGCTTGTGGTCCCAATTGTAGGTTGTTAAATGCCATTTTGGCAGGGAAATGAATCGTCAGAAAATTCAGTACTATCTCCCTTTATCAATATTCTTCTCTCTCCTCTCTCAAATTCTTTCTCCCTCAATTCTTCCTATTCTTCACGAAAATATCCAGAAAATTACAAAAACAATTGCAATCTATTATTTTACAATTTTTTCATTAGCCAAGAACATAACAACACGCAAGCACATAAATACTTTAGCAGCCCTACAATTACAGATCATGAATTCTGAAAAGAGCAAAGGACAGTTGGGTAGTGACTCAATATTAGGAGATCCTAATAAGGGATATAATACTCTTGGATCTAACAATCAGTCCTAAGACATTCCTAAAACAAGACTGTTTCAGAAACATACAGGTCCTAAAGTGCACACTCCCTTACCTATGGTGGATTTCCCTAGGTTTGATGGTTCAAATTTCAGGGTATGGGTTTTGAGGTGTAACTCTTACTTCAAGCTAGTTCCTATGGCATACGATTCACACAAGGTAAGCCTTGCTTCTATGCATTTTGATGGGAAAGCATCCTTATGGTATCAGAATTTTGTCCAAAGGAAGGTTGAACTACCTTGGACTCAATTCATTGAATTGCTAAGTGCTAGATTTGAAGATATGAAAGAAACCAAGATTATTGCAGAATTTAACAAATTGGATCATATGCTGATTATGTTGATAAATTTGTGGAACTTAAGGCATGCATGTTGATGGTTAATAGTGAAGATTTTTCTGAGAAATATTTTGTTGCCAAATTTATTAGTGGATTGAATAAGGAGTTGCAATCCTCTGTTGCAATGTTTGAGCCAAAACCTCTTGAACATGCCATTGAATTGGGAAAGAAACATGTTTTGGCATTGGAGGCATTGTCTAGGAAGTTTAAGAATGCTAATAGAAATTTCAGTTATTCCACAAATTTAAACAAGAAACCAGACAACACTAATCTCACACCTCCTAAGTTTTCCCCTAATGGAGGCAAAACACCTATTAAGGTGTTAACACCATCAGAGATGGCTGCTAGAAGAGAGAAATGGCTATTCTACAATTATGATGAGCCATATACATTTGGTCATAAATGCAAGAAAAAAATTTCATATATGATCATGCCTGAAGAAGATGAAGGAATTGAAAGTTTTAGTTCAAATCTGTTTGATGGTGGTGCAGCTGATGGTAATGCAGATGGTATGGAAGAGGTTCAAATCACACTGAATGCAATAGCAGGTGAGTTGGGTATTACTACTATAAGAGTAATGGGGGAGTATAATCAATAGAGGTTGAATATACATATTGACACTGGTAGTACTCTTAGTTTTATCCAAGCTACAACTGCTAAAAGGTTTAGGTGTCCACTTACACCAGTTAATCCACTGTTGGTAAGGGTACCCAATGGACAAAGATTGGTAAGTGCTAAACAAGTAGATTCTTTTTGTTGGAGGATGCAAGAAAATGAATTCACATATTCCTTGAGAGTATTGGAGCATGATGGTTGTGATTTAATCTTAGGTGGGGATTGGTTGAAGTCTTGCACACCAATTGAATTGGACTATGAAAATATGACTATTACAGTCACCTTATTGGGAAAAAGAGTTAAGTTGCAGGCCTTAACTACCAGCATTGATTGTTGTGCAATTTCTGGAGTTGAGTTGTTTCAAATGTTACACTCTAAGGTGCCTAATGACGTGGAAGAAGTGTATGTTGTAACCTCAGAAGTTACTAAGGAAGTGGGTAAGGAGGATTTGCAGGAGTTGCTGATAAAGTATGAGAAGGTGTTTGAGGAGCCTTCAAGCCTACCCCCAGGTAGAGATGTAGAGCATTAGATTATCCTCAAACCTGGTAGTGTTCCTAAACAACAATATCCATATAGAACTTCATACACTCATAAGGAAGAAATTGAGAAGATTGTTTAGGAGTTATTGGAGGGAGGAATCATCCAAGACAGTAAAAGTCCATTTGCTTCTCCTGTGATTTTCGTGAAGAAGAAAGATGGAACTTGGAGGATGTGTGTGGATTACAGGTATTTGAATGAGATGATTGTTAAACATAATTATCCCATTCCTATTATAGATGAGCTGTTTGATGAATTTGAGGGGGCAAAATTCTTTTCTAAAATTGATTTGAGTTCAGGATATTTCCAGATTTTGATGAAACCTGAACACAAGTACTTAACTGCTTTTAGGACTCATAATAGGCATTATGAGTTCCTTGTTATGCCATTTGGCTTATGTAATGCTCCTCCCACCTTTCAGTCATTAATGAATAAGGTGTTCAGGGAGTATTTAAGGAAGTTTGTCATAGTATTCTTTGATGATATATTGGTTTACAGCTCAGTTTGGGAATATCATATCAAACATTTGGAGATGGTCTTACAAATTTTGAAGGAGAATCAATTATATGCTAAGAAGAGTAAGTGTGATTTTGGACAGAAGCAGATTGAGTATTTGGGGCATGTAATTTCTCAAGAAGGAGTGTCAACAGATCCTAGGAAGGTTGCTAGCATGGTGAATTGGCCTACTCCTAAAAATGTTAAGCAACTCAGAGGGTTTCTTGGGCTTACTGGATATTATAAGAAATTCATTAAGGGCCATGGAGAGATCAGTAGACCCTTAACAAATCTGCTCAAGAAAGATGGGTTCATGTGGAGTAAGGAAGCTGATGTAGCTTTCCAAACCTTGAAGGATACAATGGTTGCAGATCCTGTTTTAGCTTTGCCAAACTTTAACAAACAGTTTGTGCTAGAAACTGATGCAAGTAGAAGGGGAATTGGAGCTGTACTTATGCAATAGGGGAGGCCTATTGCTTATTTAAGCAAAACTTTATGTCCTAAGAATCAGGCTCTATCCATTTATGAGAAGGAATTTTTGGCAGTGCTAATGTCAATTGAGAAATGGAAACATTATGTACAGCGGCATAAGTTCATCATTAAGACTGACCAACAAGCACTCAGGCATCTGTTGGACGAGAAAGTTGTTACACCTATGCAACACAAGTGGGTTACTAAACTCTTGGGTTTTGACTATGAGATTCAGTACAAGAAGGGTAAGGAAAATATTGCTACTGATGCTTTATCTAGAAGGGATGAAGATGATTTGTTATGTACTGCAGTATCTACAATCATACCCCTGTGGGTTAAGCAAATCATAAACATTTATGAGGGAGATTCTTTTATTGAAAAGATTTTAAAGGATTAATGTACTAGTGAAGGTGAATATTTTGATTTTCAGTTGGTGGAAGGGCTTTTGAGGTACAAGCACAGTGTGGTAGTTGGATCTGGTGGAGATATCAGGGGATTGCTTATGGAAGAATTCCATCACACTCCTTATGGAGGGCACTCTGGAATTACTGGTACTTACCATCTGATTAAGAGGATCTTCTTTCGGCCTAATATGAAGAAGGATATCATTGATTGGGTTAAGGATTATGAAGTTTGTGCACAAAACAAGTCTGAACCAGGATTATATCCTGGACTACTATAGCCTCTCCCAATTCTAGAACAGGCCTGGACACACATCTCAATGGACTTCATTGAAGGGTTGCCTAGTTCGTGAGGAAAGAATGTTATTCGGGTGATTGTGGACAGATTTACCAAATACTCTCATTTTATTGCTATCTCTCACCCTTATACAGCACTAACATTGGCCAAGAATTTCCTAGATATCACCTACAAACTACATGGATTGCCAGTGAATATAGTGTGTGACAGGGATAAAGTGTTTACCAGTAAGTTTTGGCAGGATCTTTTCAAGCTGATGGGTACTAAGCCGAATTTGAGTTCTGCCTACCATCCAAAAACAGATGGGCAGACAGAAAGGGTTAACCAATGTCTAGAGCAGTATTTGAGATGCTTGGTGCACTCAAATCCAAAACAATGGTTAAGGTGGTTACCATTAGCTGAGCATTGGTATAATGCTAATTATCATACCAGTCTCAGAATGACCCCATTTCAAGCTCTTTATGGGTATTTGCCTCCTACACACAACTTCTACCATATATGGGGACTAATAATACAGAAGTTAAGGAACTGCTACAACAAAGGCAACAAATCACAGAGCAAATCAAGCAAAACCTTAAGCTAGCACAAGATCGAATGAAGTTTTATGCTGATAAACACAAACAAGAAAGGAGTTTTGAGGTAGGTGATATGGTCTATGTTAAGTTACAACCTTTTAGGCAAAATTCAGTTTACCTACGCAGGAATTTCAAGTTA
>JAPKLY010001077.1:7719-42417 GCA_026898435.1 Prunella vulgaris
CTGAAGCTGCTGTGAATTTTTGATTGTCAGTTCATTCTGCTTGAAGAGTTCATCGAACTTAGCTGTCAGCAGATTATGTTCTTCACTCAAGACAGTGTTCTCAGAAAGTAGCTTTTCTATCAGCTTCTCCTGTTCTTCACATTTTGCTATTAAGTCAGCAAACTTGTTAACTTGTGAGTCATAGGATATCACTGGTAGTCTAGTGCTTTCCAGATCTTGTCTCAAGCTTAAAACTTCAGCTTTCAGACTAGAGTTCTCCTCTTCCAGCTTAGAACAAACTTTTAAGGAGGATTGGAGATCAGATAACAACTTGTGTATATCTGACTCCATAGAATAGGTAGAGGAGCAAGATGAGCTAACAGAGGGGGTAGGAGAATTTACCTCTTCCACCTTAGCCATAAGGCAGATATCATCTTCTGATTCAAAATCAGATGAGGACGAGGACGAGCTGATATCCTGCTTCTCCTCTTCTGCCAGTAAAGCTCTCTTATCAGCGAACCTGCGATCTCTCTTGATCCTCTTTTCTTCTCTTTCCCTTGGGGTAAGTTGAGGACAATCATAACTGAGATGTCCTGGCTTGTTGCAAGTGAAACAAACACTATCTCATCCTCTTCTGGGACTTGGATCCCTCCTTCTCTCTGGAGACTTATATCTGGTCTCCTGTTCATCTGATGGTCTTCTGACATCAGATGACTTTTGGTATCTTCTGGAAGAATCACTCTTATTCTTCTTCCAATGAGATCTATACTTCTGAAACTTGTTTGACATTTTGTCAAACTTCTTGGTCAATAAAGCAAGTTGCTCCTTTAAGCTCATGTCTTCTGGAGCAGAGGATTTCTCTTGACTATCAGCTGCAGCAGAGAATGCAACATTCTTTGTGGCTGATGTAGTTGGAGTCTCATCTTCTTGATCTTCTTCTTGGATGTCGAACTCAAGTGCCTTTAGATGAGATAGCAGTGTATGATGACTCATCTCAGATAAATTCTTTGTCTCTTTAATTACTGTCACCTTCACTCTCCATCTAGGAGTAAGAGATCTCAGAATTTTGTTATTAATCTCTTTCTCCGAGTAATCCTTTCCTAAGGAGCTTGCTTTGTTCAGTATGTTTGTCAGTCTCATATCTAGCTGATCAATGGTTTCATCAGCTTTCATTTTAAATGTGTCAAAGGTATGTAGAACAGCTTGAAGCTTGTTCTCTTTGATTTGATCTGTCCCTTCACACATCAAGGAGAGTTTTTCCCACATCTCCTTAGCGGTTCTGCACGTCTTAATTTTCTCTATATATTCTTTGGAGAGTGTCTCAATGATTTCTGTTCTGGCCACTTGATCGAGGTTGAAGAGTTTTCTTTCAGCATCGTTTAATTCACTCTTCTTCTTCTCTGTCTTCCTTCTTTCACTGATTTCAGCTTCTGGAGTCTTGCCATCACTTATTCCTTCCCAGAAGAACTTGATTGGCCCTTCCTCCAGAACATCTAGCATTCGATCATGAATGGCTCCAAGGTGATTCTCCATCCTGAATTTCCAGTAGTCATAATCCTCTATGGAGAATTCAGGTAACTTCCTTGTCTTGGATCCACTCTTTTTGTAGGAAGACATATCTGCAAGTGGTTAGATAAAAAGCACACAGATTCTAAAAAATTCAGGGATCTGTCCAGGTGACCACCAAAAGCTTTTCAAACTGTGGCCGTTAGGACACACAGCTCTGATACCACTTGTTGGTCCCAAAGGCAGGTTTTGGGAAGAATACACTTGAACAAGTCTAGAAGGTGGGGTTGAATAGACTTGTAAGTATTCAAAAACATTTTTCAAATTTACTGATTTATTCAGAAAAACAGCAGACTACTTGAGGTAATCTGAATTTTGAAAATAGTGCGCTGTGTATAGTGCGAAAACGTTTTAAAGAGAATTTGATTTTAAGTGATGTGCACAGATAAGAACAGAAAGAAATACGAAGAGACACAGGGGTTTATAGTGGTTCGGACCAACTGTCCTACATCCACTCTCCTCAATCCAACTTGGACTTGAGGGGCTCTCCACTAACTCACTTACTCACTTGCTTACACAATTTTGAGAGTACTACTCTCTTTACAACTTGTCAATGCTATAGTTGCAATTGACTTCTCACAGCTTCTACACAGCTTTTACAAAAGATAAGTATTGATGGTGTTTTTTAGCGTAAGTGATAAAACTGACAGAGTATTGGCTAGCTTAATGTGCGTGTAAATTCGATACTGAAATTATCACAATTACTCTAATTTATAGGATCAAATAACTAGCCGTTGGAATGGACTAGAAATCTGAGATCCTATAATCTCGTATTCAATCAATCATTGTGATTGATTGAATTTCCTTCTTGATTCCCGTCAATCTTCGCGACCTTCAATCAATCAAGTTTGTCCCCTTGATTGATTGATCTTCTATTCTGGGAATCTTCCTTTTATATCGCAAGTTAACCCTTTAAATTGATTCCGAAGAATCTGGGCTGAGCACAGGACCTCAGCTGATCTGTCTCCTTAGCTGGTGTATCAGTCTGCTGATACTTGGACCTCAGCTGATGTGCAAGTCTGCTGGTGTGCACCTCAGCTGGTCTTCTTGACTTCGTCTGAATAAGTCTTTTATCCATGGTCCTTGTCTTGTCTTCGACGTGCTCTCAGCTGATCAGCTAATCTTCTGATATCAGCTGATCTGCTCTTCAGCTTATCGGCTGATGTAAACTTCTCTGATGATCTGTATTCGATGCTCCAGTGTCAGCTGAATGAATCTTCTGTCTTCTAAAATCGGCTAAGTCCACAAGGTCTCAGCTGATCTTCTCTTCTATGAAAGCTTCGGATCTTCTAGGCAGCAAGGTAGGTTCCCCCTTACTCGAACCTATCTAATCCTAACTACTCATCAGCTGACTAACATGTTCAGCTGGTCCTATTACAAGCTGATTTGTTTTATATCATCAAAACATCTAACACAGATATCCTAACACCTTTTGAGCCTTATATCCTATTTTCTTGGCAACTTGTTTTGAAACCTATATCCTGCGTAACCTTGTTCACCCAAGTGATAGTAGAGCTTGAATTTGTTGATTGAGAAATACTGTGAATGTGTTGGAAAGAAAAGAAAAAGGGAATAGTGGTGAAAATCTGAGAAGAAAAAAAAATGGTTTAGACCTTGTCTTAAAATGCAAGGTGATGTTGAGAAAAAAAATGAGAAAAAAAAAGAGTGGGAAAAGAAAAGCAAAGAAAAAAAAATGAAGTGAAGTGTAGAGTTGAGATTGTGTTGAATAAAATATGTGAGTACCTCTTGAGTCTGAAAGAGGTAGAATGCTATAAATCTCTTGCTCTACTACACCTTTTAAGTCATTTTTATCCAAAAGATTCATACCCTAACCAAAGAGCCAACATTACAACCAAATGAAAAGCCCTCATTGATTTGCAATTGACTTGCTTTTACAGTAGTGGAGAATATAGACAATAGACAAGCTTATGGTAGTGCAGCTATTGAGAGTGATGTTGAGTGCTGAATTTTAACCCATACACTTGAGTGATGAGTGATACACTACTGAGAGGATTGTGATGAGTTGAGTTGATTTGATATGTTATTGAATCTTGATGACTAGTGTTGAAGTTGATGTGATGAGCATGTTTGATTGAACACTTATGTTGCTTGTGTTGTATGGAATTTGATGATATGATGATCACCAATTGATTCTAATATTCCCCTAGATTTGATCGATTCATTGCTCGAGACGAGCAATACTCTAGTTTGGGGGAGTGATTAGGGTCATATTTGTATCAATTTGTGCTCAATTTGAGATAAATTTCTAGATTTTTGTATGTATTTAGGGCCTTAATTAAATTAATTGTGCTTCATTGTGAAAATACTCATTGAATGATATTTTTGTTGAAAATTGAAATGAGTTTTCATACATTAATTGTTAAAATTTAATTGGCCCATGACTTGAAGGTTCAGGAATATTTAGCAGACTTATTTATCTAATTTATTGAATGAATTGAAAATGTTACAGGGCATTTGGACTATATATTTGAGGATGGGCCCCATTCACTTTGACAGGAAGAAACGTGGCACAACAATTCACAGCAAATAATTCATACTCCACTACGAAACAACTCACACCTTCACTGCCTCTTCTGCAACATCCCAGCCTCCACCTCAACGCTGCCTGAGTCCCACAGCGCCACGCCGACACCACAAACCGTCGCACCTGGAATCGCACCAGTCCGATAACCGCCATCAGTCAGCATCCACTGGGAACCGTTCACCACTGCCCGGAGTCGCTAATTCCCGCCGGACATTGCTCTGTTCCTCATCAATCTGCCGTCTGCCGTCCACAGCTCCGCCGCCAACAGCCGCGCCTCAATGTTCCTCACCGCCGTGTCCGTCCAATCGTCGACAACCACCATTTCCACCGCGACTGAAATCTGGAAATCGAAACTCAAACCACACCTCTGCACCAGCCGCTATTCACCGGAGTCGTTCCCTGCTCACCATTTCGCCGGCGAATCTCTGCAGTTCGCGCCCCATCGCCGTTCGCGACCAACACCCAGCCGTGTAACCGTCTCTGTTGCAGGCCCAATATCTGGCCCATTTGCTGCCCTGGAGGAAATATATACAGAGGTTTTTACGAAAGAAGAGGATCACGCTTCAGTAGTTTAGTTTACGCTTCGGCTGCAGTAGTTTTTAGGGATTTTTCGTGAACAGTAGGTGAAATTAGGGATTAGTTTATTTACTATTTTTTGCAGTAATTTTATTCTGGGAATTCATGTTGGATGAGACTATTATGTTTTGATTTCAATTTCAAGTTTCAAATAGATTTAGTAACTCTTGTCTCATTTTAGTTATTTCAATTATGTTTTTTATCTCAGTTAATTTTATTCCACAATTTGCTATGAGCTAAGTCTTTTTGTGCTTTGAGTGAAGGAAATTATGTGTTAATTTTAGTAATTCCTTTTAACTCTTGAGTCCATGGATTTTGTTGAGTGAATGCCTGAAATTGGTTACTGATTTTGCTTAGTAATTTGTTATTTGAGATTGGTATTGGAGTCCTGATCACGACAAAATGAGAGTTGAGTGAGAAGGGCAAAAGTATTCACCTGATAATAGTAAACCCTAAGTTAAGAGTTAATGTTCCTCTGACATTGAGAAATGCTTAGAAACTGAGAACAAAACAATTAATGGTATTAGGATAAAAATGAGAGTTTATATTCTGATAAGGTATTATGCCTAGTTCACTTCTCAGATGAAATTGATGATAGAGCTTCTAGGAATTTACTTTTATTTTTACATAATGGAATTCACCCGAGACATATCACCACTCCTGCACACACTCTCGTGTTAGTTTGATAATTTCCTGATTTTTCATATTTAATTGTTTCATTATCTGCCTTAGTTAGTAATTAGATAGAAACCCAAACTTGCATTTTTATTTTTTTGTTTATTTGATTTCAAGACTCACACACAATTTTTAGGATTAGATTGTCTAATTGCTTCCCGTGGATTCGATATTATAACTTGGTCAACTTACCACTACACGATCCTATACACTTGTAGAAAAGTGCATTTGTGTGCGAACACAAATCGCTAGTCAATTACAAGTTAAGCAAATGAGAGATGGAATTTTCATCAATCAAGCTAAATACACTCAAGAGCTTATAAAAAGATTTGGAATGGATAATTCAAGGCCTACCAATATACCTATGACACCTTCTGTGAATCTTGGCAAAGATGAGAATGACAAAAGTGTTGATGTAACCAAATATAGGAGACTAATTGGATCATTGCTATACCTTACAGCTAGCAGACCTGATATCATGTTTGCAGTAGGTGTATGTGCTAGATTCCAAGTAAATCCTAAGGAATCAGACTTGAATGCTGTAAAGAAGATCATCAAGTGTGTCAAATCCACACATAACTTAGGATTATGGTATCCTAAAGAAGAAGGAATTGAACTCATTGGGTACACTGACTAAGATTTTGCAGGCTGCAAGATTGATAGGAAGAGTACTAGTGGGATTTGCCAATTCCTAGGTGAAAGGTTGGTAGCATGGCACAGTAAAAAGCAAAATTCAATTGCTCTTTCTACAGCTGAGGCAGAATACATTGCTGCTGGAAGTTGTTGTGCACAAATCTTATGGATGCAATATCAATTACAAGACTATGGGATTGATTCAAGAGAAACAACTATATTCTGTGACAATACAAGTGCTATTGCTATTACACATAATCCAGTTTTACACTCTAGATCAAAACACATAGATGTAAGGCATCATTTCATAAGAGATCATGTTGAAAGAAAGGATGTGAAATTGACAAAGATTCATACTGATTTGAATCTTGCTGATATTTTCACTAAACCTTTGTGTGAATCAAGATTCTCAATCTTGAGAGGTAATTTGGGAATGTTAGAATTGTAAGAAAACTCTGTGAAAATTTACTAATTTGCTAAGACAAACCCAGAAAATTTGAGAATCAATAGAAAGGAAAACTACAGCTGCAAAGTCATTCAACTCTAGAGTCAAACTCTACAGCTGTAGACTTTGTTCTTAACTGTAAATTCCTTACCAACTGTATATTTCCAAATTCTAAGGATGTCAACTGCAAACTTAGGAAACTTACAGTACTTTGTACAATTCTGATAATTAAATGAGACACTACAAATTCAGAAACTTTTGTACTAAGTTACAGAAATTTTTGGATTTATTCATACATTTTAAGTAATAAAATGTGTGAGTACGTGTAACATTTTAAATAAAACTAAATTCTGTGTGAGTTAAATCTTTGGACAAATTTAATTATAAATTTTGGTCCAGAATTTAAAAACTCATAAATTTTAGGTCAAAGACTGTTTTACCCCTGTTCTCAATAATTGTTTAAAGAAAGGTATTTAAAGGACCCTTCATCCTTTTGTATACCACTTTAACATTTCAAACCCCCTGAAACCTTTAACATTCCCTATCCCCTACTCAAAGAAATCCAAGATCATGGCAATGAAAGTTATTTTCGGTGCTTTGTTCGATTTTGATGAAATATTAAAGAAGCATCCCACTGATGCTATGGAGGACGTGGTAAAGCACATAGTGAATCAAGGTGTTCACTACTGCCTGACTCATAACCCAGGAGTTTATGATGACAAAATTGTTCATGAGTTCTATCAGAATGCTGAAGCAGATGTTGAAAGAAAAACATTATCAGTGAAGGTACAAGGAAGGAATGTAAATATTACAGCTGGTGATATTTGCAAAGCTCTACACCTAAGGCAAGGAGGTGATGTACATGACAACCTCAACTTTGCAGAAGAAGGTGAAAAATACTGGAAAAGATTCACTGCAAATAAGCCATTTCCAAAGAACTGGAAAAGAACGTTCAAGAAAACTGACTTAGCAGTTGAGTACGTTTATCTCTATGAAGCTATTGATAAATGCTTATTATGTAGAACTGGTGCACATGATACTGGTACTATCTTAATGTGGGATTTAATGATTGCATTTGTTAAAGAGATTAAGGTAGAAATTGGAGAACTCTTGTTAAGAAACATTGGTAATGATGTGGTAAAAGCTAGTAAGAACAAAGGATTTGGTTTGTTCTTGAATTATATTCTGAAGAAAGTTGGGTTTTCTTTATTTAATGGGCATGGAGGTCAACCCATTATCACTCATAGAATTATTGGAAGCGCAAATTTCAAAAGAGGAGCTGTGGATGCTCCTATGGCCCCAGAATCTAAGAGGAGAAAGAAGAAAGCTGAAAGGAAGATTCTTACTATCATTAGATCACCAAAAGAACCTGAGAAACAGAAGAAAAAGAAGGAGGTAAGAAGAAGGATATTAGTAGATGAGCCTACTGATTCTGAAGATGAGATTGATAGAGAAAAGAGGCAGAAGAAATATCACTCAAAGAAAGCTGAAATAGTTGAAACTGACAAGTCTACAGCTGTAGACTTGCCAACTGTACAGTCTGAAGAACAAGTTGAAGAGGTAGAAATCCCTGAACCTGAAACTGAACAACTCCCTATTGTTCCAATTGATAGGGTTGATGAATTTGAGGAAGAAAGACAGAAGTTTGACGATTGGAAGCTGGTGAGAGAAGAACTTGAGAAGTTGGCAGCTGAGGAAAGAAGCTTGTTCCAATGGGTAGTTGAGTGGACAAGTTGCAGTGATATTAATGATTTATTGAAACCAAATTTCCATGAAGAGTTCATTGCTGAGAAAAGAAGAAAAGACAAAGGAAAGCAGATCATTTCTGAAGAACCTGCAAGGCAAAAAATCACCAAATCTGCAGTCGCAGCTTTGAAAGTGGCTCTCATGACTGAGGAAGATCCTGTCAATTTCCTGAAGCAGAATTTGATGTAGTAAGTTCAGAAAGTGAGGAAGATTTGCCACAAAGAATTGGTGAAGGAAGCACTCAATTAGTTGAAGCTGAGGGCTTGACTATTTTGGCTAAGGAAGCTATTCTGATGGAGTCTGCAGGAGCCAGTGCTGCAGATCCAGTAGTTGTTGGGGAGGAGAACCCTACAGAGGCAGAAGATTCTGAAAAGGAAAAGGAGAAAAGAAAAGATGATTCTCCATGTAAAGAGCCTGAGAAAAAGCCAGATGATGATGAGGATGGCAATGATGATGCACCAATGGGTGGTGCTCAAGCTCATGTTCAACCTGAAGTTCAAGAGAAATTAGTGGAAACTGAAGTTCAAACTTCTGAAAATGTTCAAGCTGATGAGAGAGTTGTGGATGAGACATCCAATGAGATTGACAAAGATTTATCACATCCTATCACAAGTATCTTTCATCAATCTCCACCTGCAATGTTTACATTAGAGGAAATCTATAGACATGGAACTCCCCCACTACAGAGTTACTCAGCCCTTGAAAGAGAAAACATTGATGACTATATTGCTGAGTTCTCTACTGAAGTGATTTTAACTCCTAGCAAGAGGAAGGCATCTACTGAAGACTCTACAGTTGTAGAGTTAATGCCTTCTAAAGCTCAGAAAGTTGTGAAAGGAAAAGATTTAGTAATCAGAGAAGGTGACTCTGAGGAAGAAGACAGTGATACA
The DNA here is from genome assembly GCA_026898435.1 of Prunella vulgaris. Classification (NCBI taxonomy): domain Eukaryota; kingdom Viridiplantae; phylum Streptophyta; class Magnoliopsida; order Lamiales; family Lamiaceae; genus Prunella; species Prunella vulgaris. The sequence goes on from JAPKLY010001077.1 coordinate 16,775, forward strand.
AATCCTCAGATGACACATAAAGAAGTTGTTACACATCTGAAGAATTTAGAGGAATCTTTTAAGAGCATTGAGGCTGAAATTTTGAAGCAAGTCAAGCAAGTTCCTGATGCTATAATCTCTCATAATGTCAGAAAAGGTATGGAAGACCTTGTAAAGAAATTTGAGGAGAGAAGTTCAGAGGAGAAGAAGGTTCTTGAGAAAAACTTCAAAGCTGTTGTTGACAGCTTAATGGCTCAAAATACAGAAATCAGAAAAGAAAGTAGTCAGAAATCAAGAGAAATCACTGATCTACAGTCAGATATCAAGCAGATGAAGAACGATTCTTTTGATCTGAAGGTAGAAGTGAAAGCAATGAAGAAAGAAATGACAAGGATGATTACTGGAAATGATTCTCTAAAGTTGGATTTAATGAACAAGCTTAACTCTATTTTGTCACACATTGATGTTGGCAAAAAGGGGGAAAGCAATATTGAAAGAGAGATCAAAGAAGGAGATCAAGCCACTGAAAATATCCTTGAGAATGTGAAAGATATTGGAAAGGTATGGGCAAAAGACATTGAAGCTGCAAAGTCTAAGAAATTGGGAGATCAAGCTGAAGAAAGAAGTCAATTTGATCAGACTAAGGGAAGTTCTAAAGAAGGCAAGATTATACAGCTCCCTAAGTCTACAGCTCAGAAATCTACAATTCACACTCAGAAACCTTTTGGTTACTGGGAGCAAACTGTGAAGGAATCAAGAGAAAGAAAGAAAGAGAAGGAAGAGAAAGAAAGAAAGGAAAGACAAGAAGAGAAAATTTCTGATGAATCTATAGCAGTTGTGACTGCTCAACCTTTGAATGTTCAACCATTGAGTATGGTTCCCACTGAAGATTCTGAGGAAAGGGTTAATCGAATGAAAGCTGAATTTGACAATTTGTGGAAAGAATTCTTAAGCATTTGCAACAGGCACACTGTGATTAAGAAGATCAAGCTTAAGAAGGATAGGTTCTAGAAATTCAAAGACCTGAAGGCTGATGGATCACTTTACAAAGAAGATAATGCTAGGCTCCTTGGTGGAAAGATCAGAAGAACTCCATTGCCTAAGAGGGTATTTAAGTCAAAGAAAGAAGAAGAAGAGATGGAATCCTATGAACTCAAAATGTTGATGAAATAATTTGAAGAAGATGAGAAAAACATGAAGCTTGTGGAGTAAGGAATTCTGAAGGCCCAAGATGAAGATTCTGATGAAGAAACTGGTGAAGAGAAAGATGCAGATCCCAAGCACAGGAGAAGATGAAGACCCTATTCTAGATTAGACACTAAAACTGTTTAGTTTTTAGTCTAATTAATGATTGTAAGTTGTATCTTGAACCTTTTTATTTTATGCAGCTTTGTGCTTTGTGCTCTGTGTTGTGTTATGTGCTTTGCTCTTTTTTCTTATCTGCCTTGTTTTGATCCCTTGCTTTGTACTATTTCTTGTTGTGTTTATTTTGTTTCTAATACAATTTCTTGTTATCTTTATTACTTGTTTTGTTGTTTGTTTTGCCAACATCAAAATAGGGGGAAATTGTTAGTACCTTTGTTTTAGATTTTGATGTGTGCAAAACAATGTGTTTAATTTGTTATTTTGATCTAACACTTGTATTAAGGAAATTGGTGTTTGAAACATATAGTCGTAAGTGAAGTCTGCAGCTGTGTATTTGATCAATCTACAGCTAGACATGACCCTACAGCTGTAAAGTTTCTCTACAGCCGATTTTTGATATTGACAGGACTCTACAACTGCAAGGTTGAAGACTCTACAGTTGCAAAGAACAGTTTGAAGAGATGGTACAAGTCAGAGATTATTTGAAGATTATGAAGACCCTTAAGCACTATTAGTGTAGCTCTCAAGCACTCACTAAACTGTACTTAAGTGGAGATAATTTCTAAAGAATCTGGAGGATAATGAAGATTAATTCCAAGGAGGCCAGAATTCTGAAGAAAGGACATAGTACAATCAGTTATCCTGTGTGAAGGATGAGGACCACCTCACACATGCCAATAGAGAGAGAGGAGCCTTATCTGAATTTCAAATTTGAAATTCTCAACGGATAAGACACTCCACTCCATCTATAAATAGAAGAAGTCCTCAGAGGAAGCAACAACAACAACTCTGCGCATACAAGCATTAAACCTAAGCAAGTCTACAGCCAGCATATTCTGAGAGAGAGCTTTTCTTGTTTTAATCTTTGTGATTCATAGGATAGTTGGTTAGTATTTTCTTAGTAAGAATCATACATTTGTTGTTGTTCCCTCACCCACTTTATATTTCTACTTTGTGTAGATATCTCTTTGTGAGGTTTTGTAAAACTCTTTGTGAGTTATATTCTAAGTGAATAGGGTAGTTTAATCTCTTTTTAGAATAGAAATCTGAGTGAACCTAGTTCTAAGGGGGAACTACTTGTAATGATCTTTGTGATCACTTCTTAGTGAATTTGGCACCTGAGTGGTGTAACAGTGGATGTAGGTTGTCTCTTTATAGACACTGAACCACTATAAACCTGGTCTATTTATTTTCTGTTATTTAAATTCTTGTATTGCATATTTAATTTCCTTGTTACATTCATCATTGTTTTGAAACTTAAAGTGCATAAAACTTTGTGTTCCTCACAAAGAAAAACAGATTCTACAGCTGTAGACTTCTCTAAGTCACTCAGCTGTTAAGTTGTGTTTATATTGTTTTTCATTAACTCGCTCACTTTATTCCGCTGCACATTAGAGTATTCTCAATACAATTTTAATTGTGAGAATCCCTCTGATAATTTAGTCTACATGTGATTGTTTATTTTGCAAAGTTTTGAACTCTGCAGCTGCAGACTTGTTAGTCTACAACTGTAACCTTTGTGGTCCAGTTTATAAAACTCTTGTGTACTTGTTATTTTAAACTTGAAAAAGGGCTACTGTAAGGTTCTAGAATCCATCCTTTTTAAAAGTTTGAAAAATCTGATTTTGGACTCAAGGTCTATTCAACCCCCCCCCCCCCCCCCCCGACCACTTTAAGGGACCAACAAGACCTTTTTTAAAGTCTATTTAATTAAATAGATTAGGTCAAGACTTTTTAGGAAATATTTTATGCCTAATAGACCGACCTATTTACCTTCATTATGAATTATTGTTATTGGTATTGTTGAGACATTTGTAATTTTATGGGTGTGGTTTTGAATTTTTCATAATAATGAATAAAAATATTTTATAAAATTAATTATTAGATAGGCCTTTAAAAGATTTTCAGACCTTACATGTTTACTAAAAAGGCTTAGGCCGAGCCTACTAAAAAAACATATGGTAGATAATAGGTCAGACTTGAGCTTATAAATAATAAATCACGCCGAGACTTTTTTATGAGATACATAAAAAAAAATACATCATCCAATTCAAATATATATTTTTTTAAAAGTTATACTAATTATTATTGAAAAAATTATATATATTATTATTATTAAAAATGTATTTTTTAAAGGTAATTTCTCAATAATAACAAATGCAACTCTTTAAAAGTATACTTAAATTGCACGGCGTGCTTGATAAACAAGAAAGTTAGAATGGGAAAGCGGGTAAATTCGGGCTATACAAATTCATTTTCGTAAAAACAATTATTGAAGGCCTTTTACGTAGCACTCTCAATTAGTGTCGCCATTTCAATTAAAAAATAATAATTAAAATGAAATAACTATGATTCCGTTCCTCATAAATCGTTCAAATATTTGTCTCGAGTTAATTGAAATATTTGACAATTTGAGCACATTTGGAGGGGCCACAGGCCCACAACCCTCATCAAGAGTGACACTTAACCGTATGACTACAAATATTTATGAACTTGAATTAAACGTTGACTTGACTTGGTCGGATGTTTATTTTCACAAATATACGAAACTGATTGCCTTGACAACCATATTACTGTTTTCCCTCTCCAACACTGAAAAATTAGCATAAAGAAAAAAAAAGCTTCATCATAAATGTTGTAAATATGACCGGAACTGAATCGAGCCCAATAAGACTTCAAGTAATCAGAACAATTGGAAAGAATTTAACGGATGAACACACTCAACAGAAATAATGAAATCTGAAGAACAAAGCAATTTACGTGGTTCGATCAAGTTGATCTACGTCCACGGATGGGGTTGGCTCACTTCACTAATCAATGGAATAATGTTTACAGAGTACAAGCTTTCTCACTCTAATCTCTCTAAGTATTGAGTGAATCACACAGTCTATGTAAATCCTGGAATGAATACGTATTTATAGATCAGACCCTTAACCGCTTTTGAGCTCTTAACCAATCAACGAGATTTGTATGGTTATAACCGCCTTGAATAATTGTTCCGGCATCCAATAGGATTGCTCCGTTAGCTGCCCAAATAACCGACTTTATCACTCTGGTGAAGTCGTCATCGCCATGCTCTATTTTATAACTGTCAGCTCAGGATACACTTAATGCTGAGTGATTCAGGGAGTATGTGATTTTCATGCTCAGGATGATATCTCAGGATTCGCCTTCAGTTCCACTGAGTCTTCAGTACAAGTGTCTTCCTGATCTGACCACTCAGGATGAGTGTCAGGATCAGAACAATTCTGACTCAGGATCAAGTCTTCGCTCAGGCTCAGGATGCTTTCCTCAGGAATATTCCTCCGGATCCAGAATTTCAGGATCAGGATTCCTGACTAATCTTCAGTATTCAAACTCAGCTTATCTTTACACTTAACAATTCTCCACCTTAAAGTAAGTGAGTTTCCCCCATTCCACACTCCACCTCAGGACCTAACTCATGGTACATCCCATGACCACAGCTTGATCAGCTCCAAACAGTATTTGAACTTGGAAATAGGTAAGATCTTAGTCAGCATATCAGCAGCATTATCCTCAGTAGAAACCTTCTGCATTGAAATCACTTTCTTTTCCACCACATCTCTCACAAAATGAAGTCTGACATCAATATGCTTTGACCTCTCATGAAAGACCTGATGCTTAACCAAATGAATTGTGCTCTGGTTGTCACACTGAACTGCAACTTCCTTTTGCCTGATTCCAAATTCTTTAATCATACCTTTGAGCCACATAGCTTCCTTCACTGCTTCAGTCATCGCAATGTATCCAGCCTCAGTAGTTGAGAGTGCTACTACTGATTGGAGTACTGCCCTCCAGCCGATTGCTGTACCATATAATGTGAACACATATCCTGATAAGGATTTCCTTATATCAATGCTTCCAGCATAATCTGAGTCCACATATCCCTGAAGTGGTTGAGTGTCATCCTTGGTCTTCTCGAAGAGTAACCCCAGATTTTTAGTTCCTTTTAAGTATCTCATGATCCACTTAAAAGCCTCCCAGTGTGTCTTTCCTGGATTTGCCATAAATCTACTGACCACACTGACTGAATGAGCTAAATCTGGCCTGCTGCACACCATAGCATACATTATGCTACCTATCCCATTTGAGTAAGTAATTTTACTAATTTGTGCCTTCTCTTCTTCTGACTTCGAACACTGACCTGATGTCAGTTTGAATTGTTGACCAAGGGGTGTAGATACAACTCTGGCTTCATGCATGTTGAACCTCCTGAGTATCTTCAGGATGTAATCCTTCTGAGTTAAGAACAACCTCCCTTTGTCCTTATCTCTGATAATTTCCATGCCCAATATCCTCTTAGCACTTCCCAGATCCTTCATGTCAAATGTATTACTCGGTTTTACCTTCAATCTCTGAATTCTATCAGGACTCTTGCTTGCAATCAACATGTCATCCACATAGAGTAGCAGATATGTGAGTACTTCCTTCCCTTCTTTCTCAAGATAGACACAACTATCATATCTGCACCTAGTAAAGCCTATGGAGATCATGAAACTATCAAACTTCTTGTACCACTGCCTAGGACTTTGCTTCAGCCGATACAATGATTTCTTCAGTAAGCACACCTTCCCCTGATTTCCTGGTAGAATAAAACCTTCAGGTTGTTGCATGTGAATCGTTTCTTCCAGATCTCCATGTAGAAAAGTTGTCTTGACATCTAACTGCTGAAGCTCCAAGTCCTCCTGAGCTACATTTGACAATAGGATTCTGATTGAACAGTGTTTCACCACTGGTGAGAATACCTCATTGAAGTCTACCCCCTCTCTCTTAGTGAAGCCTCTGGAAACAAGCCTTGCCTTATATCTCAGCTTCTCTCTTCCTCCTGACCCCACTTCAGATTTCTTCTTGAAGATCCACTTGGAACTGACTATCTTCTGTCCCTGAACCTTGTTCACTAGTGTCCAAGTGTTGTTCTTCTCTAATGACTGAAGTTCCTCAGTCATAGCCAATATCCATCTCTCTTTGTCTTTTCCTGACACAGCTTCAGCATAACTCTGTGGTTCCTGATGCTCCACCTCTTCAGCGGTTATCAGGGCATAGGACACCATGTCAGTCTGACCGTATCTAGTCGGAGGGTGTATGCTTCTCCTGAGTCTGTCATTTGTTAAACTATAAATTCTGAGATCTTGGCCTTCAGTATCTGAAATTGAGTGGTCTGAATAATTGTCAGTATCACTTTCCTCTGACTCCTCCTGAGTCCTCCCTGAGCTTTCACCTAACTCAGTAATTGCTTGTCCTGAGTTCTTGTCAGGATTCTCTACCTCAACCTGAAATCCCTCTTCAGAGATAACACCATCCGAGTCCTGAGTACTTATGGCCTGATTGTATCCCATGACTTTCTCATTGAAGGTCACATCTCTACTGACAATACACCTTTTGTGACCAGGTTCCAGACACCATAACTTGTATCCTTTTACTCCCTTAGGATAACCAATAAAGATACATCTCAGTGCTCTAGGTTCCAGCTTGTCCTGCATGATGTGGGCAAAAGCTGAACATCCAAAGACCTTCAGGTTGTTGTAATCCGAGATCCTTCCATACCACACCTCATCTGGTGTCCTGAACTCAATAGCTGAGGATGGTGACTTGTTAATGAGATAACAAGCTGTACTGACTGCTTCCCCCCAAAAACCTTGGGTAGCTTTGCATCTGACAACATACTCCTGATCTTTTCCAGGATAGTCCTATTCATCCTCTCAGCCAAGCCATTTTGCTGAGGATTTGCAGGAACAGTCCTATGTCTAGTGATCTTCCTTTCCTTGCAGAAATGGTTAAACTCCTCTGATACATACTCCAATCCATTATCAGTCCTGAGATGTTTAATGGATCTTCCTCTTTTATTTTCTTGTTCACTGACCCAATCTCTGAACCTTGCCAAGGCCTCACTCTTCTGCTTCAGTATGAACACCCATACTTTCCTGCTGAAGTCATCAATGACTGTCATGAAGTATCTCCCACCTCCATGAGTCTCCACCTTAGCTGGTCCCCAGATATCAGAATGAACATAAACCAGAGGTGCGTCAGTAGTCTTCTTACCCTTTGGGAATGGATTTTTCTTGGATTTACCCAGGACACAATGGTCACAAAAATCCAATTTCATCACCTTTCCTTCCCCAAATGCCTTCTGCCTTAAAAGTTCTTGGAGCCCCCTTTCTCCAATATGACCTAACCTCTTATGCCATATCATTGCCTCAGTGCTGTCCATAACATTGTTTACTGACCCGGTAGATGTGCTCCCAATCAGGATATACAACCCATTGACTTTCTTGCCTTTCATGTATACCCTTTTGTCTTTGGTTATCAGGATGTAACCATTATCAGTGTTGAACTCATAACCCAGTTGATTCAGTGAACCCAGGGAAATCAGATTTCTCTTCAGTTCTAGCACCAGCCTCACATTTGAGAGTATCTTATCTACTCCATCATGCAGCTTCAACCTGACAGAACCACTCCCTTTCACCTGACATGTTTGATTATTGCCCAGTACAACTGAGCCTCCATCAAACCTCCTCAACTCCCTAAACAATGATTCATCCGGGCACATATGGAATGAACATCATGAATCTAGTACCCATTCATCATTCAGTTTCAGGTTAATAACTATCAACACCTCAGCACTATCATACCCACCTTCAGCAGCAACAGTTATATCAGCCTTTTGTTCTTCTCCCTGATTCCTATTTCTGCCAGGGCAGTTCTTCTTGAGATGACCAGTTTTGTGACAAGCAAAACATTTCCTCTTCTCAACAAAATCACCTGATTTTGGCCCCTTTGTTTTCTTCTTCTTCTTGTTCTAAAACTCTTTCTTGCCCTTCTTGAACCTGACATTCAGGCCCTCAGCCTGGACTGAACTTTTCCTCTCAGCTTGTAGCTGAAGAGACTTAGTTTTCAGGGCACCCAGAATATCATCAAAGGACAATTGATCCTGCCTCCCAAATAGTAAAGTATCCTTGAAATTATCAAAGGATTTAGGCAAAGAATTCAGGAGCATCAAAGCCTTATCACCATCATCAATTTCCACTCCCAGGTTCTCAAGATCATCAACAACTTTGTTGAATTCCTCAAGTTGTTCAATTAACTCCTTCTCTTCATTCATCCTGAATGACATCAGTTTCTGCTTCATGAACAACTTGTTGGTGACAGACTTGGTCTGATACACCTTCTCCAGCTTACTCCAAACATCAATGGCTGTCTTCTCCTTGCACACCTCCCTCAGAGGTTTATCCCCCAAGCACAAGATGATTGTGTTATGCGTCTTTTCCAATATTTCTTGTTTCTTGCCTGGATTTTCTGACGAAGAAGGTGGCCATTGATCTTTGGGCTTCAGAGCATTGGCCAGCCCATGATGAGTCAGGAGAGCCTTCATCTTGATCTTCCACAAACCAAAATCGTTTGCTCCAGTAAATTTATCAAAATCCAGCTTGGTAGATGCCATGATTGATGATTTTACAGGTCGATTCTTCCTTCTTTCCCACAGACGGCGCCAATTATTGTGAATATGACTGGAACTGAATCGAGCCCAATAAGACTTCAAGTAATCAGAACAATTGGAAAGAATTTGTCGGATGAACACACTCAACAGAAATAATGAAATCTGAAGAACAAAGCAATTTACGTAGTTCGATCAAGTTGATCTACGTCCACGGATGGGGTTGGTTCACTTCACTAATCAATGGAATAATGTTTACAGAGTCAAGCTTTCTCACTCTAATCTCTCTAAGTATTGAGTGAATCACATAGTCTATGTAAATCCTGGAATGAATACGTATTTATAGATCAGACCCTTAACCGCCTTTGAGCTCTTAACCAATCAACGAGATTTGTATGGTTATAATCGCCTTGAATAACTGTTTCGGCATCCAATAGGATTGCTCCGTTAGCTTCCCAAATAATCGACTTTATCACTCTGGTGAAGTCGCCTTCGCCATGCTCTATTTTATAACTGTCAGCTCAGGATACATTTCATGTTGAGTGATTCGGGGAGTAGGTGATTTTCATGCTCAGGATGATATCTCAGGATTCGCCTTCAGTTCCACTGAGTCTTCAGTACAAGTGTCTTCCTGATCTGACCACTCAGGATGAGTGTCAGGATCAGAACACTTCTGACTCAGGATCAAGTCTTCGCTCAGGCTCAGGATGCTTTCCTCAGGAATATTCCTCCAGATCCAGAACCTCAGAATCAGGATTCCTGACTAATCTTCAGTGTTCAAACTCAGCTTATCTTTACACTTAACAATAAAGAAATTAAAATGAAATTCCTTGTGTTTGTGGTGGTAGTATGCATGAAATATGATTTTGAATTAGTGGGTGGTGAAACAATTAGGTGCATAGACAGAGAGAGACAAGCCCTTCTGAGGTTCAAGAAAGATCTCACCGACGAGCAAGGTGCTCTCTCGTCGTGGGGGGGGGTTGAAGAACATCACAAGGAGTGTTGCAGCTGGCATGGCGTCGTGTGCAGCAACACCACTGGTCACGTGACTAGCCTCCTACTTCATGCCAGTACTTACGATGGTGCTTACAAGTTTGGAGGTAAGATTAGTCCTGCCCTGCTTGAATTGCATCATTTTAATTACTTGGACTTGAGTTCGAACGATTTTGGAGGTGATCCAATTCCGGATTTTATTGGTTCCATCAAAATGTTGGAATATTTGGGTCTCAGGATGTCCAACATTTCTGGGAACATTCCACCACAAATTGGAAACCTCAACAAATTGAGGACACTTGATCTAAACTATAACTTCGAACTTTGGTCCGAGAACCTCTATTGGCTTTCAGATCTTTCGAATTTAACTGAGCTTTATTTGGAGGGCTCCAACATAAGTGATACCAATTGGGTACAACATGTAGTACTGAACCTTCCTTCTCTGTAAACACTGTAATTGTCTGGTTGTATGCTTACTGATGTTGCAACGCCCTCTGCACATCTCTTTGTTAACTCTTCTTCTTCTTCTTCTTCTCTTTTATACCTTGATTTGGACTCTAATGAGCTCACTTCATACTCGTTTGGTTGGTTATTCAACATAAGCACCTGCCTTGTTTCCATAGACCTGTCCTATAATAAACTGGATGGCCCCATTCCAGATGCCTTTGCCAAATTAAATTTCCTCGAGCAACTTTCTATGTATAACAACATGCTTGAAGGTGGGATTCCAAAATCTTTGGGGAATTTAGATCGTCTGCAAATTTTACAACTATCTGAAAATGACATGGGAGGAGCGCTCGAAAACCTTTCTTCGCGAGCCATGTTATCACTACAAGTCTTGTTGTTATCTCATAATAAATTTACAGGGCCATTTCCAGATGTAGGGGCATTTTCTGAATTGATATTGTTGGATATCAGATCAAATAGACTTACAGGTTCTCTGCCTACAAGTCTTGGCCAACTTTCCAAGCTCGAAGAATTATATCTCTCTTATAATTTGTTGAACGGCACTATCTCTGAAGCAATCTTCAAGGAACTTCACAATTTAAAGAGGCTGGATTTATCCTTCAATTCATTGACTTAGGACTTGAGCCCTGATTGGATTCCACCTTTCCAATTGGGTAGCATAAACTTAGCAGCCTGCAAGATAAGCAGCTCGTCTTTCCCAATGTGGCTTCAGACTCAAATCAATTTGGCGTTTCTTGATATTTCTCTTGCTAGTATATCAGATGAAGTACCTAAATGGCTGTGGAATATGTCTAATCTTGAGTACTTAAATTTGTCTCATAATCAGATTAGTGGCAGAATCCCAGATTTTCCATCCAGTAGTTCTTTGACTATGCTAGATGTTGGTTCTAATAACTTATCAGGCTCATTACCACTTCTTATACCCGGAATTTGGCTTTTCCAGCTCTCTTTTAACATGTTCTCAGGATCACTTTCATCTATATGTATATACGTTGTTTGCCAGATCCAGTGGCTTGACGTCTCTAATAACCGGTTGGAAGGAGCACTTCCCGATAACTGGCTTAACATGTTAGAATTAGAGATTCTAAATGTGAACTACAATAATCTTTCTGGTGAGATACCACATGATATGGGGTCTTTATCCAAACTCAAAACACTGCACTTGCGAGGTAATAATTTGGGGTCTTTATGCCACATGATACAGTGGTCTTTATGCCACATGATACATGATACAGTGGTCAAATTCCACAAAGTACTCAGCTACAGAGCTTCAATGAGTTGACTTATGCCGGGAATAATGGATTGTGTGGATGCCCTCTTCCCTTGTGCTTCAACAGATCCATTACTACGGATGATGAAGAAGAAGATGATGATGGTGGTGGCTTTACGAGCCTATCGAGTATGCAAGAACTTTGCATAACTTTGGCCCTGGGTTTTATTGTTGGGTTCTGGGGAGTCGTTGGTTCTTTTGTGCTGAAGAGATCCTGGAGAATTGCATTTTTTAGCTTCTTCGATGCTGTTGGAAATTGGTTATACGTAACTTCCACTGTATTTGTACACAAATTCAGGCGGAGCTGAACTGAGGTACCTCCTATTTCCTTCCTTTTTGCTCATTTTGATGTCATAACTAAGATTGGAATTCTTGTCACTTTTTGTCTATGTGGACTTCTTTATCACAATTCATATTGAAAATGCCACAACTTGTTTGACCAATTTGTGACTATATATGCAAGCGACTACATGTGACATTTTTTCTAAAAATAAATTTTTATAATCTTTTTAAAGGAATGTTGTATAGTACATTTAATTGAACACTCCAGCAAGTTAATGTACTTGTCCATGATTATTGTTTTGTGGACTGGATTTAGTTGAATATTGAACTGCAAATAAGAAGTTGATGATTAAATATATGTGAGCATTTAATCTCCTAAATGATGGTGTATAAAATTATTTAAATTTTCATGAAGATGCAGCTGGGTTGAATTGGAGGGCCAATCCCTTTTCACCTTGGAGATGAGGTTGTGATCATCTGCTTGGAGAAGAGGATCCTTCTTTACCCTTTTTATATATTGTTATTTTTTTCTCCCTTTTGGGCCTATAGGTTATGTTTGTTGGCAAACTATTTATTCCCCAGTTTGATTGTTTAGGTCCGAATCCAGTTAGGTTTTCATTAATTGCTTATGTTTGTTTTTCTAATTTAAAATTGTGGTTTGTTTGTTGAATATATGGAAACTTGTTAAAGATGTTGCACAGATGGGGCACAGGTGCATGCATACTATTTTTAAAAATATTAAGTGATTCGATAATAATACACTTATTTATTTAAATTTTAAAATATATGACATCTATAAATTATATAAAAAAATAGTTCAAATACAATAAGTACAATTAAACTTTGAACTTGAATACAATAGTTTACAGACAGTTTACACGAATGCAATATTGCACCATGATTAACATATATATCAAAACTTATATTGAAGAAACATTTTTTGAACTTATGCAAATTATATATAAAATGCATCTAAAAGTTTTTGAACCATGAGAGAAGGAGTGTGTGTGCTGCGGTTAGACTGGCGGACATGGGCCTAAGGCCCAATCTACTAAAGTCCGTTTCGACTTAATATCTCTAATAAGCAAGATACATAATTTTCTTTAAACAAAGTATATGCATACAAATTAGGCAAATCGTTTATGTGTACGTATATATATATATATATATATATATATATATAATATTATATATATTTTTATTAACTATTTCTTAATTAAATGAGCTATTTAAAAAACCATTTATATTTCAATTAAATATTCAATTAAATAAATTTAACCATAAACTCTAAATCTTATTAAAATAGATCAAAATAAATAAATTTAAAATCAAAATATTAATATAATTATATTTAAGTTTTATATTTAAGGCGAAATAAATCTAAAAAGGCTTTTAAATAAAATTTTCATGTTTGAATTAATAACTCCACGAGACCGCCTAAGCGCTTGGCGGCACTCGACCGCCGACGGTAAATCCAAGTTTATCAATTATCATTGTCATATATATTAGAGCTAGCAAACGGGCCGGCCCGGACCGAGCTAGCCCATCAGGTCAAAGTATATTCACAGGGGCTGGACCATTTTTTAATCAGCCCTATAAAAATATAGCCCAGTCCAATCCAAATATTAGGTAGGCTGGGCCGAAATTGTCAGTTCTAATATATATACACTATATGTTATGTATATTTATCATTATTGTTATGCATATACACTATCACTATTAAAAATCAAATATATTTTTATAACCGTGGTAATATATATAATTAACAATAATAGTGATTATACATAACAGCGATACGAGTTTATATGAACTCGAATTCACAAGGAACCTACTTAAACTTTAATTGCTTCAAAGACCCGCAAGTGAAATTTAAATACAATTTAGTGGTTATCCTATTTTGATATCTCATCTTGTATTCACCTATTTTAATACTATGTATATCATCATGCATATCGAACTAAGTTAAGAATATGAATTGTTATTTATGCGCATTACTTCTAAATGATATTTTCTCTGTTCAATTTTGTTTTTCTATTTAGCTTTTCAACATTTTCTTAATAAAGCTGATTTTTTTGTAGTATTTTAAATGGATCAATAAAATAATCAGTACAAAGAGCTCATATGCAAATCCAATAATAAACGCAAAAACACTTCTTTTTTTTAAAGCAAATATAAGCAATGAAAACCTAATTGGATCCGGACCTAAACAATTAAACCGGAGAATAAGCTATAGGCCCAAGGGAGAGGAAAAAAAACAATTAAAAGGGTAAACAATGATCCTTTTCTCTAAGTAGATGATCACAACCTCATCTCTCTCATTTTCCGAGGTGAAAAACGATTTGCCCTCGTATTCAACCCAGCTTCATCTTCATCAACATCTAAATAATTTTAAGAATTTGCATACTATCATTTGAGAGATTAAGGGGGCGCTTGGTATGAAAAATTTTCAATGGTAATGAGAGTGAAGATAAATATATAATAATTATAGTAGATAATGAGAATAAAGGAGTTACACAACATTAATTTTCCTCCTAAATAGGGTAATCATTACCCTCATTTGATTACCCTCGTCTCATCCTATAATCATCCTCCTCAATCAATCTCTCATACTACAATCATCAATTTTCTTTTTTGTCAACTTATTCCAAAATTGAAGCACAACACTAATGATGTAACCACCATGAACACAAACTTTTATTCAACATATGTAAGAATAAAGAAGGAAAATAAAATTTCATTTCCATTACCATTGAAGAATTTGAAACAAACGCCCCTTAAATGTTCACATATTTGACCATCAACTTCTTATTTGCAGTTCAATAAGCAGCTAATCTCAGTCCATAAAACAATAATAATAGACAATTATGTGAACTTGCTAGAACATTTAATTAAATTTTGATAAAACATTCTTCTAAAAAAATTAAAAAAATTATTTTAAAAAAAAAATGTCAAATGTAGTCGCTTGCAGTTGCATGGTCACATATTGGTCTAACAAGTTGTGGCATTTTAAAAAAACAATTATGATAAAAAAATTACACATAAAAAAAAAGTGACAAAAATTCCAATCTTATTTATGATATGAAAATGAACAAAAAGATAGAAAATAGGAGTTACCTCAGTTCAGCTCCGCCTGAGTTTGTGTACAAATACAGTGACAGTTACGTATAATCAATTTCCAACAGCATCGAAAAAGTTAAAAAATTTGATTCTCCAAGATTTTTTAAGCACCAAAGAACCAACAAATCCCCAGAACCCAACAATAAAACCCAGGGCCGAAGTTATGCAAAATTCTTGCACACTCGATAGGCTCATAATGCCGCCGCCACCATCATCATCATCACCATCATCCGTAGTAATGGATGTGTTGACGCACAAGGGAAGAGGGCGTCCACACAATCCATTATTCCCGGCATAAGCCGACTCATTGAAGCTCTGTAGCTGAGTACTTTGTGGAATTTGACCACTCAAATTGTTGTTTGCCAGATCAAGAACAGCTAGATAACTCAATCGGGCCAACCCGATGGGTATCTTACCCGAGAGCTGGTTGCTCGACAGATCAAGAGTCTCTAGAATCTCCATCTCACCAATACCTGGATTTATATTTCCTGTCAACCCATTTTTTGATAGGTTCAATGAAATTAATCCCTTCATATTGGAAAATGACTCTGGAATGCTTCCAACTAAGTTATTGCTTGAAAGATCAATAAGTTTGAGAAGTCCCAGAGTTCTATTGTACTCTGCCCTCTGGCCTTTCCACTGAACCAATGCATAGTCCATGTAGCCGAAAGTAAATTCCCTACGGATATAGATCCTAGTGTAAGTTGTCCTCTTGTTGTCAACCAAAGCTGTGAAGTTATCAAAGCATTTGGGGATTCTTCCTGTTAAATTGTTGCCAGAGAGGTCCAACAGTTGGATCTGAGAAAGCCTGCATATTTCAGGAGGGATATCACCATAGAACATGTTTCGTGGTAAGCTCAGAAACGCCATACGCGTGTGGTTCTCACCTATCCACAGTGGGATATTCCCCGTGAACCTATTTTCACCAATGTCGACCTGTTGCAGAAGTCGACAGTTCTTCAAAGTCGAGGGTAACTCCCCAGAGAAATTATTACCTCGCAAGTGCAGTGTTTTGAGGTTGGATAAAGAGCCCAAAGAATCTGGAAGTTCACCAGAAAGATTATTGTAATTCACATTGAGAATCGCTAATTCTTGCATGTTAAGCCAGTCATAGGGAAGTTCTCCTTCCAACCGGTTATTGGAGACGTCAAGCCACTGGATCTGGCAAACGGAGTATATACATATAGATGAAATGGATCCTGAGAACATGTTAAAAGAGAGCTGGAAAACCTGAATTCCGGGAATAAGAAGTGGTACAGGGCCTGATAAGTTATTAGAACCAACATCTAGCACAGTCAAAGAACTACTGGATAACAAATTTGGAATGGTGCCGCTAATCTGATTATGAGACAAATACAGCCTCTTTAAATTGTGAAGTTCCTTGAAGATTGTTTCAGAGATAGTGCCGTTCAACAAATTATAAGAGAGAGACAATTCTTCGAGCTTTGAAAGTTGGCCAAGACTTGGAGGCAGAGACCCTGTAAGTCTATTTGATCCGATATTCAATGATATCAATTCAGAAAATGCCCCTAGATCTGGAAATGGCCCTGTAAATTTATTATCAGATAACAACAAGACTTGTAGTGATAACATGGTTTGGGAAGAAAGGTTCACAACAGACTCCTCGAGCGCTCCTCCCATGTCATTATAAGATAGGTATAAATCTTGCAGACGACTTAAATTCCCAAAAGATTTTGGTATCCCGCCTTCAAGCATGTTATCATACATAGAAAGATGCTCGAGAAAATTTAGTTTGGCAAAGGCATCTGGAATGGGGCCATCCAGTTTATTATAGGACAGGTCTATGGAAACAAGGCTGGTGCTTATGTTGAATAACCAATCAAAGGTGTAAGAAGTGAGCTCATTAGAGGAAAAATCAAGATATAAAAGAGAAGAAGAGTTAACAAAGAGATTTGCAGAGGGCGTTACAACATGATCAGTAAGCATACAACCAGACAATTGCAGTGTTTGCATAGAAGGAAGGTTGAGTACTACATGTTGTAGCCAATTGGTATCACTTATATTGGAGTGAGTCAAATCAAGCAGTGTTAAGAATGATAGATCTGAAAGCCAATAGAGGTTATGAGACCAAAGGTTGTTAAACTCGAGATGAAGCGTGCGCAAATTGGTCAAGTTCCCCAGTTGATGAGGAATAATCCCAGAAAAATTGGACCACCCGAGATCCAGGTATTCTAACATTTTAATTGTACCAATAAATGCTGGAATTGGATCACCTCCAAAATCATTTTCACTCAAGTCCAAGTAATTCAAGTTGGTTAAGTTCCCCAGTTGATGAGGAATAATCCCAGAAAAATTGGACCACCCGAGATCCAGGCATTCTAACATTTTAATGGAACCAATAAATGCTGGAATTGGATCACCTCCAAAATCATTGAAACTCAAGTTCAAGTAATTCAAGTGATGCAATTCAAGCAAAGCAGGGCTAATCTTACCTCCAAGCTGGTGGGAACCAAGTCGAAGGCCGGTCACGTGACCAGTGGTGTTGCTGCACGTGACGCCTCGCCAGCTGCAACAGTCCTTTTGATTACTCCAGGACGAGAGAGCGCCTTGCTCATCAGTGAGTTGTTGCTTGAAGCTCAGAAGAGCTCGTCTCTCCTTGCCTATGCACCTTGTTTCTCCCGCTACTAATTCAAAATAACATATCATGCATATAAGAAGAAGGACAAACAATTTCATTATAATTATTTCTTTATGATCAAACATTTTTTTGTTCTCCAGAGAAAGCATGCAGTACTCATGATCAGGTTCTTAGAGGAATCGATCAGTTTAAAACAAATGTCGCCCCAAGTCAAGTCAACTTAAGATATATACAAGTTTGTGGAGGAGGTAAATGCACAAATTTAAATCCGGAACTGCAATTCTTTTGGTCAATAATCATTGCAAATTTGGTGAAGAAGGTAATCATAATCTTTGTACAACACTAACTTAAAATTAAGTTAATTTTGGCCAATTTTGGGCCACATTCATCTAATTCTGGCTATTTCACACATGTAATGCATATATTCCATCAAATAAAATTAAGTAATAAAAGTATCGAAATAAATTAATTTTGACGTTAAATACACAATAAAAAATCATGCAATTTTCTCTCACATCATTTGCCTACACGAAGTAAATTTCTTTAATAACAACAATTGTGTGACATTTTTTGGGTTAATTTAGACATATGTGAATTCAATATGCAAAATCACGTCTTATTTAACAAACATGAACTGTATTGTGGTCTTCTGCAAAATCACGTCTTATTTAACAAACTTGCTATAACAAATAAATACAACAAAGTTTATACATGATATCTAATTTACGTAGACGGTTGCAAAATTATAATTACTCTAAGGTCAAAAACTAATATCTAGAATTCTTTTTTGTCTTAGTCTTGTATGCATCAAATATAGCGTGCAATTCAAATATTTTTTTTTACGAATTCTACTTACCCGATATATTATTAATATAATAAATATATTGGGTTAAACCAGGTGAGTGTTTGAAGATTTGATGAACTAACTACTAACAACTAACATTTACCAATAAAAAAATAAATAAATAATATTGGGTTAATTTAGACATATGTGAATTCAATATATACTTATTTCATGAACTGTATTGTCCGAGATGGTCTTATGCAAAATCACATCTTATTTAACAAACATGCTATAACAAATAAATACAACAAAGTTTGAACATGATATCTAATTTACGTAGACGGTTTACTCTAAGGTCAAAAACTAATATCTAGAATTTTTTTTTGTCTTAGTTTTGTATACACCAAATATAGCGTGCAATTCAAATATATTTTTTAAAGTTACACCAATTAAACAATTGTATTAATTATTATTGAAAAAATTACACATACTATTTTTAGAAAGAGATTTCTCAGTAATAATAAATATAACTATTAAAAAAAAATTCAGTTGCACCACGCCCTTAATACACAAGAAAGTTACTCAAATAATTAGAATGAGACGGATGGAAAATTCGGGCTATACAAATTCATTTTCATACAAACAAAATTGAATGCCTTTAACATAGCACTCTCAATTATGTGCGAGTGTCGCCATTTCAATTAAAAAAATTAAAAACAAATTAAGTATTATATAAATTATTTCCATGATTTGAATCACTTTATGAAATAAAGTTTTTTTTTTGTGAGTTTATTTTTTAGACTTATTAAAAAGTGTTATTTTTATACAATACCTGTTCAAAATTAAAATGCAATAACTATGACTCCTCATAAATCGTTAATATATACGTCTATATTTTTTTTTCTTTTTCCGTTTCTAGTACGTCTGATTTATTTCACTTGAGTTAATTGAAATATTTGAGCACATTTAGAGGGGCCCACAACCCTCATCTAGACTGACTGACACTTGGGTCAGTTCGTATGAAGTTTGAATTAAACGTTTACTTGACTCGGCATCGGATGTTTATTAAGTTTGTGGAGGAGGTGAATGCACAAAATTAAATTGGGAACTACAATTCTTTTGGTCAATAATGATTGCAAATTTAGTGATGAAGGTAATCATAATCTTTGTACGGGTTTAATTTTTTTTACAACACTATCTTTGGATAGTAATAGTCAATGTTCTAAAAATCGTTAGTCGGTCGGTTCACTAGGGTCTAGCGACTAATCGGGAATTAGTCGGGGACTAATCGGAAGTATCTAAACGGTATATATAATTAATTACTTAATAAATTAATAATAAATTATACATAAAATAAATAAAAAATTGACATCACCACCTTTCAATACTAAAATTATAAGTGATAACAGCCATGAAACTCAAAATTTAATAAAGTGATAATTTAAAAAATCAAAAGAAAATTAATGATTTAGTTGTTTTAATTTTATTTTATTATAATTACATAGGTTTTCCAAAAAATATTTGAAATGGAGAAACATGTCTAATCGAGAATGACTTAGTCGGTATTTAATCAATCTAATCGTTGTCTAGTCGGCGTTTAGTCGGTCTAGTCGTGGCCTAATGGGCTCTAGGCGCCGACTATTATCCCTAAACATATTCTTTAGCGACTTGGTGTAAATCAAATTTTAGTAGAGTTTTTTTTAAATAATTATAAATATATTATTAGAAAAAATTAATATTAGTAGAGTTTTTTTTTAAATAATTATAAATATATTAAAAAATCTTGGCGCCGCCTAGGCGGTCTCAGCGCTTGAAGGTACCTGACCGTCCGCCGACCGCCAAGCGTCATTTACATCCTTGATAATAATAGATGTAATTTTTAAAAAATATATATTTGAGTTGCACGACACGCTTAATACACAAGAAAGTTACTCGAATAATTAGAATGAGAAGGAGGGAAAATACGGGCTATACAAATTCATTTTCATAAAAACAAAACTGAATGCCTTTTACATGGCACTCTCAATTATGTGCAAGTATCGCCATTTCAATTAAAAAAATTAAAATGAAATAACTATGACTCCGTTCCTCATAAATCGTTAATATATATACGTCTATATATATTTTTTTCTTTTCCGTTTCTATTACGTCTGATTTATTTCTCTTGAGTTAAGTGAAATATTTGAGCACATTTCGAGGGGCCACAACCCTCATCTAGACTGACTGACACTCGGGTCAGTTCGTATGAAGTTTGAATTAAACGTTGACTTGACTTGGCATCGGATGTTTATTAATTTCCACAAATGTATGAACCTGAGAACTAGATCACTTCTGATTCCAGGATATTGATGATAAATATTTTAGATGTGTTGAATTGGGTATTTTCATCGAAGCCATTTCAACACACATTTTCTTCCACAAAAAGTTTAGTTACATTCAATTTTCTTAATTTAAAATATAAGACAAAACTTGTACGAAGGTTTATTAGTTTATTGTTATGCATATACATTATCACTACTAAAAAATTAAGTATATTTTTACAACAGTAATAGTGATTATACATAACAGTGATACGAGTTCATGTGAACTCGAGTTCACAATAGATCTACTCAAACTTTAATTGCTTCAAAGACCCGCAAGTCAAACTTAAATATTCACTCTGTCCCTCTATATGTTGTTCATTTTGTCATTTTTGTCTGTCGCACTATATGTTTCTCATTTGCTTTTTACTTTTTTTGGAAACTATTATATTATTGATAATTTTATTTTTATTTTCATTACTTTTTACACTTTTTCATTTTTCCATCACATCATTTATATTTTTTCACTTTTATCTTAATTCGTGTGCCTAAAAGCAATGAACAACTTATATCGGAACGAAGGGAGTACAATTTAGTGGTTATCCTATTTTGATATTACATCTTGTATTCAACTATTTTAATATTATGTATATCATGCATATCGAACTAAGTAAGGATATGAATTGTTGTTTATACGCATTACTTCTAAATGATATTTCCTCTGTTTAATTTTGTTTTTCTATTTAGCTTTTCAAAAAAAAATTTAATGAATCTGATTTTTTGTACTACTTCCATCTCCCAAAAGTTTGCAATACTTTTGGGGGCACGGCTTTTAAGAAAAAATATAATGAATAAAATGTGTATAGTGAAAATTGTGAGGTAAAGATTTTAAAGATGGAGATTTAAAGGAATATTTTTATTTTAGGAGTTTGCAAACTTTTGTTGAACAAACAAAAAAGGAAAGTGTGCAAACTTTATGGGACGGAGGTAGTAGTATTTAAATGGATCAATAGAATAATCCGTACAAAGAGCCAATATGCAAATCCAATCGTAAAAGCAAAGACACTTCCTTTTTTAAAACAAACATAGGCAATGAAAACCTAATTGGATCCGGACCTAAACAATTAAACTAGAGAATAATAGTTTGCAAACAAATATAACCTCAAAAAACTTGACTAGCGATTTGTGTTCGTATACAAATGCACATTCCTATAAGGGTATGTTTGGTTTAGGGGACTAAATAGTCAATCTCCCAAACACAGGACAATTCCGGCCAAAACATGCATGATCAGGACTATGATCAGTGCCCAATAAAAAAAAATATGTATAAAAATAAAACCATGAAAGAATATACAATCACTAAAAAAAATTATCATTTGAAAATTATATAAAAATATAAAAAAAGAAAAAATTACAATTTTTTATGTAGTGCGATATTTCCCGATATTCAATTAATTTTGTACTACGAGTGAACCGATATCGATATCGATATTGATATTTTGCGATATTTTGCCATATATCCACGATACTTTGTAAAAAATACATTGTACCCCAATATTCATATCGCATACTCAAAATTTGCGATATATCCGCGATATTTCGTGATATTTTCATCCTTGGGCATGACTACATACCCTTCCAATTTTATGAGATACATCTGCATGCATTATCAAATATCTATTTTACTTATTTTTATAAAAAAAATTAATTAATGTATCAAATATCTAATTTACCAATTTTTATAAAATAAAATTTAATTAAACATACATTAATTTTAATACATTCATAAAATAAAATTTTTAAATACATATTTTTATTTATTTGACGCCACCGCCTTTTATTAATTCATTATTCGATATTATAAAAAAAATATGTTGGTAGGGATTATAAAATTATTACAGTGATTTAGAGATTGATCCGCATAATTTAGGAAAATTATTGTACGGTTGGAAAACGGTGAAATAGAAGAAGATGGAGTTAATGGGATATTAAAACAATTTTTTTGTAAAAAAAAAAATTAGCAAAATGGGTGTAGGGGTACGTAGTTGAACCCTTTTCATATTTTCTCGTAACAGGGCCTGCTTACTTTTCCTTTATTTTTCAGCAATTGGGCTTAGCAATGAAAATAAAACTTGGCCCAAAACAAAACTCTTCTAATAGGCGGCAAGCAGCAAGGAATTCCGGCGATTAATGAGTTTCGAACAGGGTACTGTGTGTGTGAGCATTGCAGCTGTTGTTTGCAGAATACCCGAATAATAGATGTAAAAATGATTAACGTTTCAATTCTGTTGAATACCGAATTAAGTACGATAATAGCATGATAAATGAGAAAATTCAATATTTTTCTAATTCATTTATAAACTATCTCATAATGATTTATATCTCAAAATTAAATAGCAAACAATTTACTTAAATATAATTATAAATATAATCTAATTAAATCAAATAATAAAGAAAAGAGAATAAATAAATTTAATCTTTTTAATATTCTTGATTCTCCAAATATATTCATAATTACTCACGCCTTTTCATATTTTCTCTGCTTCCTTTTCCTTTATTTTTCAGCAATTGGGCTTACTTGGCCCAAAACAATACTCTTCTAATTACCTTCAATTGCGAGGCGGTTACGGGCTGCTGCAGGTGCGATGGCGGTGTGTACGGCGAGAGTACAGCAAGAGTGGGTCTTGTGGCAATCTTGGCTGTGGGCGGCGAAACTGATGAGGGCGGCGACGAGGATTCGGAACAGGGCTGGTGGTTACCGGTGAAGATCGACGGCGACCGGTTTGCTTGCTGTGGAGTTGCAGAGATTGAGACGTGGTGCATCAATGGCGTACGGTTGCTTAACAGTGGCATGGTCATCGGCGGAAATGCACTTCATGGCTTCGATTGGACTTCGAACAGGTGAGTCCGCGCTGCGGTGGTAGTTTCGATTGGGACTTCCGGCGATGTCGACGTGTGTGCAGGCGGAGGAGCAATGGAGCCAGATCAAGAACAGCTAGATAAGTCAGTGGGGCCAACCCCATGGGTATCTTGCCCGAGAGCTGGTTGCTCGACAGATGAAGAATTTCCAGCATCTTCATCTCACCAATACCTGGATTTATATTTCCTATCAAACAATTTCTTAATAGGATCAATGAAATTAATCCCTTCAAATTGAAAAATGACTCTGAAATGCTTCCATCAAAGTTATTGTTTGAAAGATCAATAAGTTTGAGAAGTCCCAGAGTTCTATTGTACTCTGCCCTGCCCTCTGGCCTTTTCACTGAATCAATGCATAGTCCATGTAGCAGAAAGTAGCTATCCTAAAGAAAAAAATCAAGTGGTAGTTTTCCTGTTCTTGTCAACCAAAGCTGTGAAGTTAACATCAAAGCATTCGGGGATTTTTCCTGTTAAATTGTTGATTTGATAAAAACTGAAATAATAATTTAGAAGGGATATCGCTGTAAAACGTGTTTCGTGGTATCGCTGCAGAAGTCGACAATTCTTCAAAGTCGAAGGCAACTCCCCGGAGAAATTATTACCTCGCAAGTGCAGTGTTTAGTTGGACATGCTCCACAGCCATTTAGGCACTTCATCTGATATATTTATAGACTGACGTACTCAGTGGTTATCCTATTTTAATATTTCATCTTGTATTCAACTATTTTAATACTATGTATATCATAAGTTAGGGATATGAATTGTTATTTGTGCGCATTACTTCAATTTAGCTTTTCAAATTTTTTTAATGAAGCTGATTTTTATAATATTTAAATGGATCAATAAAATAATCCGTACTCAGAACTCGTTTGCAAATCCAATAGTAAAAGCAAAACCACTTCTTTCTTGAAAACAAACATAAGTAATGAAAGCGTAATTGGATCCGGACCTAAACAACTAAACTGGAGAATAAGTAGTTTGCCAACAAACATAACCTATAGACCCAAGGGAGAAAAATAGAAAACAATTTTTATTTTGAAAGGGAGAAAAAAACCAATTAAAAAGGTAAAGAACAATCATTTTTTCCAAGCAGAGATAATCACAATCTCATCTCTCTCATTCTCCAATGTGAAAAACGATTTGCCCTCGAATTCAATCCAGCCTCATCTCCAACCTCATCTCTCTCGTTCTCCAAGGTGAAAAACAGTTTGCCGTCGAATTCAACCCAACTTCATCTTCATAAACATCTAAATAATTTTAAGTAATTTGCATACTATCATTTGAGAGATTAAATGTTCACATATTTAATCACCAACTTCTTCTTTGCAATTCAATAAGCAGCTAAATTCAGTCCATAAAACAATAATCAAGTACATGAACTTGATAGAGCATTCAATTAAATACTGACAAAACATTTCTTTATGAAAATTATAAAATTTATTTACAGAAAGAATGCCAGATGTAGTCGATTGCATGGTCACATATGGGCCTAACAAGTTGAAGCATTTTCAAAAACAATTATAATAAAAAAGTAACAAAAATTCCAATCTTATTTATGACATTAAAATGAGCAAAAAGAAAGGAAGTAGGAGTTACCTTAGTTCAGCACCGCCTGAATTTGTGTACAAATACAGTAGAAGTCACGTATAACCAATTTCCAACAACATCGAAAAATTTAAAAAATACGATTCTCCAGGATCTTTTCAACACCAAAGAACCAACAAATCCCCAGAACCCAACAATAAAACCCAGGGCCAAAGTTATGCAAAGTTCTTGCATACTCGATAGGCTCGTAAAGCCATCATCATCATCATCATCTCCACCACCCGTAGTAAGGGATGTGTTGATGCACAAGGGAAGAGGGCGTTCACACAATCCATTATTCCCGGCATAAGCAGACTCATTGAATCCCTGTAGCTGAGTACTTTGTGGAATTTGGCCACTGAGATTGTTGTTTGCCAGATCAAGAACAGCTAGATAAGTCAATCGGGCCAACCCGATAGGTATCTTCCCCGAGAGTTTGTTGCTCGACAGATCAAGAGTTTCCAGCATCTCCATCTCACCAACACCTGGATTTATATTTCCTGTCAAACCATTTCTTGATAGGTTCAATG
>JAPKLY010001077.1:52417-65020 GCA_026898435.1 Prunella vulgaris
ATTTGTCTCATAATCAGATTAGTGGC
The DNA here is from genome assembly GCA_026898435.1 of Prunella vulgaris. NCBI lineage: Eukaryota > Viridiplantae > Streptophyta > Magnoliopsida > Lamiales > Lamiaceae > Prunella > Prunella vulgaris. Next base: position 52,444 of record JAPKLY010001077.1, read on the forward strand.
ACAATCCCAGATTTTTCATCCAATAGTTCTTTGGGTATGCTAGATGTTGGTTCTAATAACTTATCGGGCCCTGTACCACTTCTTATACCCAGAATTCGGGTTTTCCAGCTTTCTTTTAACATGTTCTCAAGACCCATTTCATCTATATGTATATATGTTGTTTGCAAGATCCAGTGGCTTGACGTCTCCAATAACCGGTTGGAAGGAGCACTTCCCGATGACTGGCTTAACATGCTAGAATTAGAGATTCTAAATGTAAACTACAATAATCTTTCTGGTGAGATGCCACAAGATATGGGATCTTTATCCAAACTCAAAACACTGCACTTGCGAGGTAATAATTTCTCCGGGGAGTTGCCTTCAACTTTGAACAACTGTCGACTTCTGCAACAGGTCGACATTGGTGAAAATAGGTTCACGGGGAATATCCCGCGGTGGATAGGTGAGAACCACACGAGTATGGCGTTTCTGAGCTTACCACGAAACATGTTCTATGGTGATATCCCTCCTGAAATATGCAGCCTTTCTCAGCTCCAACTATTGGAACTCTCTGGTAACAATTTAACAGGAAGAATCCCCAAATGCTTTGATAACTTCACAGCTTTGGTTGACAAGAACCAGACAACTACCAGTAGGATTTTTATACTTAGGTTAGCTACTTCCGGCTACATGGACTATGCATTGGTTCAGTGGAAAGGCCAGGGGCAGAGTACAATAGAACTCTGGGACTTCTCAATCTTATTGATCTTTCAAGCAATAACTTAGTTGGAAGCATTCCAGAGTCATTTTCCAATCTGAAGGGATTAATATCATTGAACCTATCAAGAAATGGTTTGACAAGAAATATAAATCCAGGTATTGGTGAGATGGAGATGCTGGAAACTCTTGAACTGTCGAGAAACCAGCTCTCGGGCAAGATACCCATCGGGTTGGCGCGATTGAGTTATCTAGCTGTTCTTGATCTGGCAAGCAACAATCTGAGTGGCCAAATTCCACAAAGTACTCAGCTACAGAGCTTCAATGAGTCGGATTATGCCGGGAATTATGGATTGTGTGGACGCCCTCTTCCCTTGTGCTTCAACACATCCATTACTAAGGATGATGCAGATGATGATGATGGTGATGATGGTGGTGGCTTTACAAGCCTATCGAGTATGCAAGAACTTTGCATAACTTTGGCCCTGGGTTTTATTGTTGGGTTCTGGGGATTTGTTGGTTCTTTGGTGCTGAAGAGATCCTGGAGAATTGCATTTTTTAGCTTCTTCGATGCTTATGGAAACTGATTATATGTTACTACCACTATATTTGTACACAAATTCATGCGGAGCTGAACTGAGGTAACTCCTTTTTCCTTTCTTTTTGCTCATTTTAATGTCATAACTAAAATCCGATAAAAAAGAATGTCATAACTAAGATTGTAATGTTTGTCACTTTTTTGTTTATGTATACCTTTTTGTCATAATTTGCCCATTTTAATGTCATAATTAAGATTAGATTTTAGCTGCATATTGAATTGCAAAGAAGAAGTTGATGATTAAATATGTGAACATTTAATCTCTCAAATGATAGTATGCAAATTTTTAAAATTATTAGATGTTGATGAAGACGAGGCTGTGTTGAATTCAAGGGACAATCCCCTTTCACCTTGGAGAATGAGAGAGATGAGGTTGTGATCAACTGCTTGGAAAAGAGAATCGTTCTTTTCCCTTTTTATTGTTATTTTTTCTCCCATTTGGGCCTATAGGTTATGTTTGTTGGCAAATTATTTATTTTGCAGTTTGATTGTTTAGGTCCGGATCCAATTAGGTTTTCATTGCTTATGTTTGTTTTTCTAATATAAAATTCTGGTTTGTTTGTTGAATTATGGAAACTTGTTAAAGAAGTTGCACAGATAGGGGCACATGTGCATGCATACTTATTTTAAAAATATTAAGTCAATTCGATAATATTTTAAATGAGCTATTTAAAAAACCATTTATATTTCAATAACATATCTTTTGCTTTTAAGACTTTGATAGTTGGCTTTGTTGTAGAGTGAATTTAATAAAAAATGCTAAAACAAAAGACTTAAAAATTTAGCAAAAATTGTAGGAAAGTGTTTTAAACAACCACTTGGAAGGTGTAGGTCATTTCAGGATGCTCAATAATACCTCGATATGATAAAAAGTAATAATATACCTCGATATGATAGAAAGTAATAATGGACAACTTCTCACTGACATAAAAATTCAAGAATTCACTCTTGGAATTTAAAAGTTTATTTTCTTTCTTTTTAATTCCTAAAATTGTACTATCTCTATTATTAATTTTCTCATAAATAGATGCACCTTCAAGCACAATTCCATTCTCTTCAAAGGATTAAACAGAGCAAATCCCTCATAAATAGATGCACCTACATCCACAATTCTATTTTAAAAAAAAGAATTAAACAAATGGATATAAGATTGTAGGAAAAAGTTTACATTACTTAAGGACTTTACACAGCTAGAATTATCCTTTATACATCATCACACTTGTAGAGGAGAAGGGGTGAACCATTTTTTTCAATTACTTAAGAATTTTTTATAGGACACTGCTTAATATTACGAAGGAGCATTAATTTTATTTTCTAAAGTCGAGCAATTCTTTCAATCTCTTGGTAGCTATTGCAGCTTCTTCAGTCTTTCTCTGAAGAACCTGAATAACAATTGGTTCATGCGCATTTCATCAGTTCATCCAATAGAACCCATACACTACAAAAAATGCGCGTTTTAGCGACCGAATTAGCGACCGTTTTTTGGTCGCTAATAACGTTTAGCGACCGAATTAGCGACCGCCAAATGCGGTCGCAAATTTTAATTTAGCGACCGCAGAAAATGGTGGCAATTTTTAATTTAGCGACCGCCTTTTTTTATTTAACGACCGCCAATGGCGGTCGCTAAATTTTTACGTAAAAAAAAATTGGCCAAGCTGGTTCGAACCCAGGCCATTCCTAGGGCTCGAACCACTTGGCCAATGACCCAATAGCTTAATTATGGTAGTGCATTGTGTATATGAGCCTTCATAGGCTCTGTATAAATGTTACATTAAATACGCCCGGAGGGAGTCGAACACGCGACCTCTGGGCAACTCAGAGGTGGCGTGTTCCACTCGGGCACTTCGCGTTATTGTTCATTTTTATGCAACTAATTGTATATAACTCCAAATTGAGTCACATTTTTTTTAAAATTCATCAAATTAATTCCTTTTTATTTCTAATTTATTTATATATATGTTTGTTTCAACAAATTTTTTTTTTTATAAATTTAATATTTTACACTACTAAAAAATTTTATTTGTAAGTTTTTTTATGCATTTAATTGTATATAACTCCAAATTGAGTCCCGTTTTTTTTTTAATTCACAAAATTAATTCCTTTATTATTCTAATTTGTTTATATATATATATATTTCAAAAACTTTTTTAATTTTATAAATTTAATATTTTACACCATAAAATATTTTTATTTGTTGTATTTTATGCATTTAATTGTATATAACTCTAAATTGAGCCACAATTTTTAAATTCATCAAATTAATTCTTTTTTTGTTCTAATTTGTTTATATATATATATATATATATATATATCAACAATTTTTTTAAATTTTATAAATTTAATATTTTACACCTCTAAAATATTTTTATTTGTTTGTATTTTATGCATTTAATTGTATATAACTCTAAATTGAGCCACATTTTTTTAAATTCATCAAATTAATTCTTTTTTGTTATAATTTGTTTATATATATATATCAACAAATTTTTTTAATTTTATAAATTTAATATTTTACACCTCTAAAATATTTTTATTTATTTGTAAAATTAGAACATAATAAAATATTCAATAAGAAAAAAAATGGGTAGAAAAAATTAGCGACCGCTTTAAGCGGTCGCTAAATTATATTTTAAATTTAGAGACCGCCTAAAAGCGGTCGCTAATATATATTTTAAATAATAATTAATTGGGGTAAAAAATTAGCGACCGCCAAAAGCGGTCGCTAAACTATACTTATAAATTTTAGCGACCGCCAAAGGCGGTCGTTAAATAACTTTAAATTTAGAGACCGCCTAAAGCGGTCGCTAAACTATATTTTAAAAAAATATTAATTGGGGTAAAAATTTAGCGACCGCTTAAGGCGGTCGCTAATCGCCTTAGTTTAATAAAATAAATTGTGACCGCCTAAAGCGGTAGCTAATATTATAATTAGCGACCGATTAATAGGCGGTCGCTAATTTTCGGTCGCTAAACACCTTAATTTAATAAAAAAAATTGTGACCGCTTTAGGCGGTCGCTAATTAGTTAAAAGCGGTCGCTAAAATTATAATTAGCGACCGCTTCATAGACGGTCGCTAAAACGCGCCTTTTTTGTAGTGATATATTAAAGAATTTTGTCACTATTAATTCTTTGACAAATACAATGACTAAGCAGAGTGTATCAAAAATTAAAAGGTAAAGGTATACTTCTTCTTTGACCAATAATAATAGAACAACATCAGCAACAATACCAAAAATAATATTAATTTGAATATTTAATGACCCCCGAAATTCAAAAACATATTTCTTGTCTTTATCTTTAAAGCAATTAGTGCAATGTTTCATATAAATATTTTTAACTTGAAAATGAAAATGATTGAGCTTTAGCAATTGACATATCTGTGGTAATCACGAACTCATAAAAAATAACAAATCACAAAACATCAGCAAGTAGATGTCATTTTATAGGTTTTCTATTCATTTGTTCTTGATATATATATATATATATATATATAACATTATTTTCTCACCCCAAACACCAGATGAGCAAAAAAATAAAAAATCTAAAGAGAACCTCGAGCCATATGCAATTATTCTAAGAAGAAAATGCTTGATCTGGGACACATGCTTATCTTTTTATATTTAGCATGAGTTATTGTTATGTTTTTTCCTTAAAAAGTTGAAATTAATATCTGTAAATACGCAATGGTAAGATTCTCACCATTTTCTGGCGTTGGTTAAATGCTTGCAGTTTGTGTTATCCCTCATTCCTCAAAGTAATATAAATAAAACAGAAATGCCAACATCTCTTGGACAAACAACAATACAAAGTTCAGTTTATTTCCATAAAGAGTTATAGCAGCAAAATTGCCTGTAGTAGTTCCTTCTTTCGAGATGCCTTCCACTGTTGAAATTATTCAGCCTCTTGTTTGATCTTGTGTTGTAATTGCACCTGCAAGACCAAGAACTATTATAGATACTTAATTTCAAATAACAAGTAGAAAATATAAGAAGGAAAAACAAAATGTGACCTTTTATGCTTCGATGCATTGTATTTCATCTTGTAGTTTTCTTGATGCATCGTGGCTCTTCTGTTTCTGCTTTAAAAGCTGGACCTGATTCAAAACATAATTCAGGATATGTTATTCATGAAAAACCTGAGATTCAAGAAGTTTTAATTTATGTGAATGAACATCTTGCGTTTTTTGTGTGTATATCCATCAGTATTAGCCATGGATGTAAATGGCGGTCGCCGAGACCGCTTAGGCACTTGAAGGCCCTCGGCAGCCGACGCCAAGGTCAAATCACCGAGAAAAATCCGCCAACACATTTGGCATTGCCGAGACCGCCTAGGCAGCCATCGAGGCCTTCTTGGCACCGCCTAAATGACCATTACTCTTATTTTTCTAATTTTTATTTCAACTTAAAACTTAAAACTAAAATTAAAAAATAAAAAGTAATTTACTAAATTACTAAAAAAATGAAAGTTTAATTGAACTACTTCATAATTTATTCGTTCTATGTCGTATTATGATAGTTTTTAACATTTTGTTGATTTTTTATATTTTGTGATAGCTATTAATTATATTTTAAATTTATAATTTATCTATAATGTATATTTTTATTAATATATGTTTAGAAAAAAATTAATATTAATAAAAAATAAAAAATAAAATAGAAAAACATTGGCACCGCCTAGGCGGTCTTGGCGCTTAGCGGCACTCGACCGACCGCCGACCGCCGACCGCCAAGCGACATTTGCAGCCTTGGTATTAGCAGAAAGATTTTCTAACTTCTGTCAATAGTTGATCCCTCCCCACCTTCATAGATTGAATAATTGAAGATGAGAATTTAACTATCAATAGTTTCCAAAAACCATACATACATTTAATTGTTTGTTTGTAATAGGAGACATGCACAGTCTTATAGTTTATGAAGCCATTTGCAGTATAGGAAAAACATACTGCTTTCACTCATTTGCTAATCACAAGACTCCATACTCTGCAATCCCCTTGTAAGTCCTTTACTTTTCATAGCACCATTTGCAACAACCTGCAAAACAGTAGTTCCTTTTACCATTGGAATGTGATATTTCAAATTCACACTATTTTCCGCATTTGGCAATCACGCTTTATTTAATGTTGCATTAAATTTGTTGCTTACTTTAACATTGTCTTCATATTGCTCAATTTGATTGCCTCTGCGAAACTCATTAAGCTCTCGACATAGCTCCTCGTTAGGAGATTCCAGCCGACTAATCATATCCTTAAGAACCTGCTTAAATTAATCTTAGTGAAAGCTCTACCTTTGTAATTGTTTTTCCAGTTCCTATTTCGATGATCTCATTCCCTTACTGCCACTCATTTCAAAATTGCATCTTTTTGAGAATCATTATGCCCTAACGAAGTAGTAAGATACCTTGATTTTGACAGAGCAAGGCTCTATTTTCTTGGAACTGAGGCTACAACTCTCTGCCAACAAAAACAATTGGTTAAATGTATATTAAAAATATATATTCGATTAACACACACAGATAAAGAAAGTTGTACCTTCACTCAGACAGATCGGCGCACCATAGTCTGAAGAAAATGAAAATATCGATCAACCTATGAGAATATATCATGATAACTGAAAAGAAAACCAGAAATGTCTTCCAGAATTACACCCATTTGGAGTCTCTGCAACACTATAATTTGCATATACATGATTGTCTGAATGAGCCAATAAAAATTTATTCCTTTTCTTACTTTGTACAGATTCAAACACCAAGATTAAGGTCGCTTTGAGACAATATATTTTCTCCACAACATTCAAGTTGAAAATTTTTCTGGAACATATTCAAGGCAATATTTTTCATCACTAAAAAACACAATCGTAACAAAGATAGTAAGGGAAGAAAAGAATGAACATTAGAAATCATACCTCATATCAATGAAGTTCATATGCAATGGAAGAGGTGATGGAGAGGAAAAGGCGGTTCTAATCCTTACGTTTAATTGTAATTAGTACAATTTTGTTAAGAGTTTTTTTTTAGTTTAGAATGATATGTGTGGTTAAAAGAAGCATGACACGTGTCAAACATATAGAATAGAGAATAAGAATTGTTATTTTTTCTTCCTTTTGGGCCTATAGGTTATGTTTGTTGGCAAACTATTTATTCCCCATTTTAGGTCCGAATCCAGTTAGGTTTTCATTAATTGCTTATGTTTGTTTTTCTAATATAAAATTGTGGTTTGTTTGTTGAATTAAGGATACTTGTTAAAGAAGTTGCACAGATGGGGCACATGTGCATGCATACTATTTTTAAAAGAGTAAGTTTCTTGTGCACTACTTACACCGTGCAATTCAAGTGTATTTTTAAATAGTTACACTATTTATTACTGAAAAGTTACACAAATTATTACTGAAAAGTTACATTATTAAAAATACACTTTTCAGTAATAACATGTGTGACTTTTCAGTAGTATTTTGTGTAACTTTTTTAAAATGAACTTGAGTTGCACGGTGCAACTGTTGCATACAAGACTAAGTCTTTTTAAAAATATTAAGTCGATTCGATATTAATAAACTTATATATTTAAATTTTAAAATATATGACATCTATAAATTATATAAAACAATAGTTTAAAGAGGAACACTCACATGAAACGGATCCCAGGCAACCCGCGGGTCAAAGACCGGGTCAACCATGAAATCCGCCTTTGTTTTCAGCTGTCGCAGCCAGCCTCAACAATTGGAGTGGATGGAGCATGAATACTGTCATCTGGATCAATGCCCACGACCGCTGCTTGCCGCTTAGTCTTGCTCGCGGCCTTCCTCCAATTGGCCACAAAACGGTTAAGCTCCCACAGCGTCTCTGTATCAAGGGCCTCAATGTCAAGCTCAATTTCATCGCCATCCTGAGCCAGGTGTTCATTCCTCTTCTTTATGATTTGTACCAATTGTGGCATCTTCTTCTAGGGTAAATTCTGCAACCCAAAACCAAGCTTTTGTTTCTCATCCATATTCATCTCTCTTTTAAAAAAATAAACAGAATCATCATCATTATCTATCTTCTCCAACACAAACATTACAAAAATATGTGTTACTCAATAGATAAATATATGTTACTAAATGAACATATCTATGTTACTATTCAAACTGCGTTACTAAATGAACATATACATGTTACTATTAATATATGTTACTTTATTAACATATGTATGTTACTATATAAAAGACTTGATGTTACTTTTTAAAAATAGTTAAAAATATGTTAAAATTTAATATATATGCATAATTAAAAGAACAACACATTGGAAAAACATTACAAAATATGTGTTACTCAATGTATAAATATATGTTACTAAATGAACAAATCTATGGTATTATTCAAACTGTGTTACTAAATGAACATATACATGTTACTATTAATATATGTTACTTTATTAACATATGTATGTTAGTATATAAAAGACTTGGTGTTACTTTTTAAAAATAGTTAAAAATATGTTACTAAATGAAAATGTAATGTTTTTTTTTTCTTATAATAACACACATTTTGCTCTTACATTTAATGAAAAAAATGTTATTTTTACGAAAACAAGTGATATATATGTAAAAAACAACATTTGGTCTAATTGTAACACACATTTTGCCTTAAAATAACACGCATTTACCTACAGAGTAACATACCTGGAAGCGAAAAAATCTGGAATCATAGTTGCGATTTTTTTTTTAAAAAAAGAAGACCAAATCCGACCCGACCCGGTAGGATCCGCGAATTTTTTTAAATTTACCCGTTTCACACCGTGAAACGTTTCATATAAGTTTTTGTCTAGTTTAAATACAATAAACTTTGAACTTGACTACAATAGTTTACCGTTTACTCTTTTAGAATTTTGAACTTGCCTACAAAAATTTAGATTTTTACCCATTTAAAAATCTTGAAGTTTTAAATTTTGAAAAATTATGAAAACCATAAAATAAAGTTTTAGAAAATGCATCCCATCCTTCCAAATATCATATCGTATTAAAAAAATTTTATTAGTATTATCCGAAGAATTGGGTGCGAATTCAATATGAATTGCATTGCACTTACGCACACGAATGCAATATTGCACCATGATTAACATATGGCCAAGGTTATCAACACTAGCCCTTTTGGGAAATACACTACCCAGATAAATACACTATCCTTTGTTCATCATTTTTTTCAAAATTTTTTCATTTTTTCGAAAAATTTTCCCGGAGACAGTACAAAAATGAACAAAAAGCTCGAAAATTTTTGTCGAAAATTGGTAAAATTTTCGGAAAAAAATGCCGAACATTTAAAGGGTAGTGTATTTCTTAAAGTGGCTAGTGTCAATAACTTGGGCCTTAACATATATATCAAAACTTTTATTGAAGAAAATTTTTTTTTAAAAAAAATAGGGAGTAACTTATCCAAATTATATATAAAATACACAATGCATCTAAAAGTTTTTAAACCATAAGAGAAGGAGTGTGTGCTGCGGTTAGACTAGCGGACATGGGCCTAAGGCCCAATCTACTAAAGTTCGTTTCGATTCAATATTTCTAATAAGCAAGATATAATTTTAAAAAAAAAAGTATGCATACAAATTAGGCAAATCGTTCAAGTGTACGTATATATATATATATAGACAAATATTTATATACAAATTTCTACGGATCTAAGATCCGTAGAAATATCCATTTTTGAAAATTCGCGGGTCTAAATCGGGTCGGGTCGAATTTGAGTTTTTTTTTTTCAAAATTCGTACAGCTTGTAATTTCGCTACATGTATGTTACAGTTGGGGCAAATGCATGTTACTTTAAGGCAAAACGTGTGTTACAACCAGATTAAATGTTGTTTTCTACACATATTCATTTATTTTTGTAGAAGTAAATATTTTTCATGCAATGTAACACATGTATATGTTACATTGTATGTGTAACACATATTTATTCTTAATAAAAATACAATTTATTCTATAGTAACACATATATGCTCATATAATAACACAAATTGAGGAACAAATATGTGTTACAATTAGAGTAAATATGTATTACTGCAAATTTATGTTACAATTGGAGTAAATTTGTGTTACTGCAAATGTGTGTTAAATCTAGAGTAAATGTGTGTTACTACAAATATATGTTACAATTAGAGTAAATGTGTGTTACTGCAAGTGTGTGTTACAATTAGAGTAAATGTGTGTTACTGCAAGATCAAATGTGTGTTACTGTATGCACAAACATTTATTTATCCTTATAAAAATATATATTATATTTTATATAACATATATAAGGTATTAAATGATGTATTAAGTACATGAATAACATATTATTAACATAAATCAACAAAGATAATAAAAAATAAATTAAGTAACACATATTTATACTTGCAGAAATACATATTTTCTTTATAGTTACTTGAAAAGTACAAAAAATTAATTTTTTAAGAATTTGTAACACATATTTTGCCTAATTGTAACACGTCTTTACCCAAATTGTAACATATTTGGGAGCGAAAAAACATATTATTAACATAAATCAACAAAGAGAATAAAAAATAAATTAAGTAACACATATTTATACTTACAGAAATACATATTTTTTTATAGTTACTTGAAAAGTACAAAAAATTAATTTTTTAAGAATTTGTAACACAGGTTTTGCCTAATTGTAACACGCATTTGCCCAAATTGCAACATACCTGGGAGCGAAAAAACCTGGAACTACAAGTTGCGCGAATTTTAGAAAAAAATGTCCAAATCTGACCCGACCCGGTTTAGATCCGCGAATTTTTAAAAAATGGATATTTCTACTGTAGAAATTTGTACACAAATGTTGCTCATATATATATATATACTTATGTAGGTAGGCCCGCGTATTATGCGGGATTATTAAAAATATATTTTTAATATATATTACATTATGTAAATCAATAAATCTTGATTTTTTGAATTTAACATATATGTGTATCAATAATTTATATATATATATATATATATATATATTTTATATAGATATATAGATTTATAATGTATCTGATATACATATATTTGTAGATAGATTTATTCGATAATATAAATTTATACTCATATAATTTGAGGCTATCTTATTCACACAATATTTTTAATATATGAATATGCTAAATCCATCTAAGTATGTAAGATTTAATTATAAAATTTTGTTATTATATAAGTATGTTAAAAGAAAATCAAGAACATACCACAATATATTATTAAAAAAATTAAGAATATAATATTTTATAATTTAATATTTATTATTATATAGGTATTTTAAAAGAAAATCAAGAATATATCAAAAAATATATCATTAAATAATTAAGAATATAATATTTTATAAAATTTATTTTGTTACGATTTATTGAATTTTATATAAATGTGTGTGTGATTTCTTGAATCTAACATATACGTGTATCAATGATTTACACATTCATTACATATACACAATATTGCAGTAAATATATTAACTCTATAACATATTTTTTTCTAGAATTATAAATTAAAAAAAAATAGATATAAGATTTGATATTATGAATATATTTATAAGATTTATATAAGATATACATATTTATAAAATATCAAAACGTATGGTCAAGATTAAAATATTTAAAATATAAGGTCGAGATTAATTCTTTATGTCATATAGTTAATGAGAATAGAGGAATTTCAAAATCGAGCATTCTAGTTGATTTCATAACTTCGTCTTTATATAATATAAAGATATAACATTATATTTTTATTAACTATTTCTTAATTAAATGAGCTATTTAAAAAACCATTTATATTTCAATAAAATATTCAATTAAATAAATTTAACCATAAACTCTAAATCTTATTAAAATAGAACAAAATAAATAAATTTAAAATCAAAATATTAATATAATTATATTTAAATTTGATATTTAAGGCGAAATAAATCTAAAAAGGCTTTTAAATAAAATTTTCATGTTTGAATTAATAATTCCACGAGACCGCCTATGCGTTTGGCAGCACTCGACCGCCGACGGTAAATCAGAGTTTATCAATTATCATTGTCATATATATTAGAGTTGGCAAACGGGTCGGGCCGAGCCAGTCCATCGGGCCAAAGTATATTCACGGGCCCGGCCGGCTCATTTTTTAAATAGCCCTATAAAAATATAGCTCAGTCCAGTTCAAATATCGGGTAGGCCGGACCGAAATTGTCAATTCTAATATATACACACTATTACTGTTATGCATATTTACTATTATTGGTATACATATACACTATTACTGTTAAAAATTAAATATATTTTTATAACCATGATA
>JAPKLY010001078.1:0-17002 GCA_026898435.1 Prunella vulgaris
GTATGCATATCCAAAAATGAAAACTATTTATTAAACTCCACTCTCACAACACACATATAATATTCATAAAAATGTATCTTTTATATCTTTTTCTTAAACCCCCTGCCCAAAAGATACCGCAATGTCTTTTGGGACGGAGGGAGTACATTTTTTGAAGTGTGTGTTTGTATATGGGTAAATTATTATATAAATTATTTTCATGATATAAATCAATTTGTGATATAATGTTTATATTTATGAATTTATTTTTTTCTTTGTTAAAAAGTGATTTATGTTATGAACCACTTTCATACCATACCTACTCACTTGTATATGTATATGAATATATAAATGTATATAAATTAAGGGGGCGCTTGGTAAAAAAATTCTTCAATGGTAATGAGAATGACATATACACATAGTAATTATTATATGTAATGAGAATAATTAAAGTACATAGTATTGTTTTTTCTCCTAAATAAGATAATCATCACCTCCATTTGATCATCCTTCTCAATCAATGTCCCATATCACAACCAACAATATTATTTTTCTGTTAACTTTTCTAAAAAATGGAGCACAACATTAATGATGTAGCCACCATGAACATAAACTATCATTCAATATATGCAAGAATAAAGAAAAAAAATGAAATTTTATTTCTACTACGAAGAATTTGAAACAAAACACCTCCAATATTTTTTTAATACGTAAATAAATTGAAGACGAAGGAATGAGATAATTGTGCGAATAACACAGCACATGCTAATCATGATATACAGTTTATATATCCATCGTTATCATTGTTCACATCGCCCAACAAACTTTATCACTCTTCACCTCCACTCCTCTTTTTACCTACCGATTCATACAAACACTAATTTCGGGCTAATTTCAAAAGGGAATTTGATATCCTCATCAGACCTCTCTCCGGTGAGTACCAATTCATATAAAACCCTACCCTTCTCTAATTCTTGAATTTGCTTTCGAATAAGGGGAATTAATGGCGAGAAAGAAGATCAGAGAGTACGATTCCAAGAGGCTGCTCAAAGAGCATTTGAAAAGATTATCTGGTATTGATCTGCAGATTTTGTCTGCCCAGGTATGGATGCATCTTCGTTTAATGGTCGTTTACTTAATCTTTTCATTGGGAACTTTTTGTTTGGGTTTGGATCCCCATTTTATCTGTTACAGTTTCGGAAATACTCATGTTTTTCATATGCAAATAATGCATTGGAATCTGATCTAGCCTTAAGTATGTTTGGATCATTTTGCTACCAAATTCCTTTTGGGCTATTGCAATGCTGTGTTAATTCTGTCACTTGCCCTGCTCAATCATTGCAATTTTAGCAAGGTTATGGAGTTGAAATTAAGATTTTTTTTGACAGGGAGTTGGACATTAAGATTGGTTAAGGGATTATCATAATTGAACTAGTTGCTTTAGTTTAGGAGTAATCTTCTGGCAACATAAGTAGAGGAAAAACTCCTGCACAGAATGTGTTGATAATGAAAAGACACGTCCAATCTTGTGTTTGAAAGGATGGAATGCAGAATTTACAGTTGCACTCTTCATATTTGATGGCGAATGATGAAATGCCTGTGTATGCAAAATTGGGATCTATATATCAAAATGGATAAGGAATTTTGGCGTCTTGAATCCATTTCCACTACTGATTTAACATTATCGCCGATCTTGTTGAGCCAATGCCTTACAAATTTTCTTTAATTTGGATTTGCTTCTTCACCTTAATCAGCATGTTGCTTTTCCCTCTATCCCTTGCAATGAAAAATGATACATTGAGTAAGGGTTGTCCCATTAGTGGTTATATTGTGAGTCTTGCTCTAGTTTGGGAGTAAAGAGGACAAAAAGTGATCGTCAGTTAATGAATGGAATGATTATAGGAGGGGAGGTAGTCAATCAAAAGGGGGGGTAATGATTAACTTATTTTGCGTCTCATTACCCGTATGAAGTATGATGAAGGTGAATTGATCATCTTTTATTCTATTGACCACCACAATTACCCCATGTTCATCTCGGTACCATTCCCATTGAGAATTTTTGCCCCACGTGCCCCCTGAATCTCTGTATAAGTGTTGTAGTCTCAGTTCTCACAGGATGCTTTCTTAGTTCAGTAAATATTTGAGGATATCTTTACTTGACCCAACCTGCTGATGAGCAAATAATTGCTGTTGTCCTCAGGTAACACAATCAACATACTTTACTGAGTTAACAAACAAAGAACCATGGCTCTCATCGACAAAGTTGGTTGTCAAACCCGACATGTTGTTTGGGAAACGTGGGAAGAGTGGTCTGGTAGCCTTGAATCTGGATCTTGCACAAGTTGCAGCATTTGTCAAAGAGCGCCTTGGTTCTGAGGTGACAGAAAGTTCAAGTAGACTGCTCCGGCTGTTGGTATACCTATATTTCTAGCTTAACTGGATACGATTGTTTTTGTAGGTTGAGATGGGTGGTTGCAAGGCACCTATAACTACGTTTATCGTTGAACCTTTTGTTCCCCATGATCAAGAGTATTACCTTTCCATAGTATCTGAGAGGTTAGGTTGCACCATTAGCTTCTCAGAATGTGGAGGTATTGAAATTGAAGAGAACTGGGACAAGGTAAATTGCTGTAAAATGGTTTTGTTTGTTTTATCGCATTTTCCTACTTTTGACCATTAGTTCTAAGATAAGAGGCCGATTAATTTGCTGCTGTGCAGGTCAAAACTATATTCCTTCCAACTGAAAAACCAATGAACTTAGAGGCATGTGCTCCGTTGATTGCGACTCTGCCATTAGAGGTAGACAATCCTATTTGTTTATTATAAATGTAAGTTATCTTAATGAAGGTGTATAGTAAGTATAGCAGCTCTACAATTAATTATCTGAAGTTACTCGAGTGCCTGAAACAGAGATCCTTTGCATTCATAATATCTTTCTCTGGCCTTTTATTATGTGACAACTGCAGGATATTTAAACTAGATATATTTTTCGCAGTTTATTTTCTTATTTTCTCCTCAAGATACCTGATTCTTTATTTTTTGAATCAGGTTCGGGGAAAAATTGGTGATTTTATAACCAGCGTATTCTCGGTGTTTCAAGGTATAATAGTCCCGACAGAACTCTGATTGTTGCTGCACTCGTGCAATTAAAAGTTTATGTAGGAATTTTTTTTTCATACTTTTCTGTTTATCCCTTTCTTGAGACTTCAAATATGAAAAGAATTAAAGTATATGTTTATTATCCCCCTCCATGTGCTTCAGTTCTATAATATTTTCATAACCTAAGAAAGTTAAGATTTTAACCTTAATCTGGATCCACTTCATTATCCACAGATCTGGATTTTAGTTTTCTTGAGATGAATCCGTTTACACTAGTGAATGGGGAGCCTTACCCATTGGACATGAGGGGCGAGTTGGATGATACAGCTGCTTTTAAAAACTTTAAGAAGTATGTACCACAACACTTGCCTATACATCTTTAGCTAGTTTGCTGCTAGAATATATATGCCTCATGTCTTCTCAAAACTATATTCTTTTCAGGTGGGGTGACATAGAATTCCCTCTACCTTTTGGAAGAGTTCTTAGTCCAACAGAGAGTTTCATTCATGGACTGGATGAAAAAGTAAGTGCCATATATATAAAATATGTTTTCGGCTCATGATTCCTTCTGAATTTTAGCAGACTACCTATTTGCAGACTATTGCTCCAGTAATGATGACATTTATTTGTGGCGCATAGTGTAAATGTACAACTGTTGCGATTCTATACATCTAAATAATTGAATTCCTCCATTTTATGACCAAGAAATGTAATTTCATTAACATGCTTTAATTCTTTATGTTTACAAAATGGAGTTAGTCTGTTGAGTTGCTTTGCTATCATGCTTCAAATCAATTCTTGATCTTAAAAGCAATTTCCTAGCTTATGCATTTAGTATATAAGTGAACCTTGTTTGGCAAAGGCTGTGGAAACCTTTGTATTAAGTACACCCACCCCTCATTTAAAAATGAAGAAAGCGCGCACCTTCAGGACACTAAGAATGATGGGTATATTAACAAAAAGGCAGGCGCTGATATCTGTGGCCTTATTCTGTTTCTCTACCACATTGATATAATGATACTATCTGCACCCCTACTCTGTAAAATGTGTTTTTCTGATTTCTATTTGCTATTGTAGACTAGTGCGTCTTTGAAATTTACTGTCTTGAATCCAAAAGGACGTATTTGGACAATGGTGGCTGGAGGTGGAGCAAGTGTAATATATGCTGATACTGTGAGTTTACTGATTTATCCTTCTTTCCTCTCTCATCTAGCAACACTATTATTGTTCTGCATTATTATATATGTTTCCATGTAATTTGGGGAAAAAAGGTTGGAGATTTGGGCTATGCATCTGAACTTGGTAATTATGCTGAGTATAGTGGAGCTCCAAATGAGGAAGAGGTTTTGCAATATGCCAGAGTCGTGATTGATGTAAGAAATAAGATCATATTCCAGTTGTCGACATCTAAAATTGATAAGTTGGAAATAGTACATGAAGTATGTGCTTGAATTGGTCATTTTTCCATCAATATCTCACTATACTTCTACATTCTCTACTTATAATGAATAACTTCAATAAAATATCAAAGACAAATATTATTAAAAGTCGGAAGTATAGTGAAATGTTTATTGCAAAATAACCAATTTAAGCACAAAACTCACATACTATTTCGACTTATCACCAATTTCTTTTGATTTACTAATCTAACAATATCTCTATTTTGCCGATTGAAGTGTGCCACAGCGGACCCGGATGGCCGTAAAAGAGCTCTTCTTGTCGGAGGAGGTATTGCAAACTTTACAGATGTTGCTGCTACTTTTAATGGAATTATCAGGGCTCTGAAAGAGAAGGTCTACTAACTCTTTTGATTCTTATAAGATAAATGTTGCTTTAACTAAAAATGACAGAGATGTCCGTTGCCTTCAAATGAGCAGGAATCAAAGCTGAAAGCAGCTAGAATGCACCTATATGTTCGTAGAGGTGGTCCCAACTATCAGACTGGTTTGGCTAGAATGAGGACTTTGGGCGAACAACTGGGAGTTCCCATTGAGGTATGCAATGAATTTTTTATCTCGCACTTATATGCTGCATTTGTACTTGATTTCTGGCTTTAACTTCCTGCATGGGATTGCTAAAAATATGTTTTGAAATTGGATGGAAAAATCTTCATTCATCAAAATCACCTATCCTTTCAAGTACGGACAAAAAATAAGTATTGGTAGAAATATCGGTACCTTGAATTTACAGATATATTGATGGTAATATCGATATTGATAAAAATATAAAATTGAGGGAAATTTAAGATGGAATTCTATATTATAACAAATTTTAAAACTTAAAGAGCAAGGTTCATGCGCATTTGGTGTACGGTACGTTCACTCATCAGTTGAGGTTGTTTATATTGAAAAATGAGGGTTGATTACACTAAAAAGTGTGGGTAGATTGCACAGAAAAGTTTATATTGAAAATCGATGACAGTGTAAACTTTTCACTGTAATCAATCCATACTTTTTAGTGTACTTAGCTCACACTTTTCAGTATAAATAACTTCAACTGTTGAACAAGTCCACCGTGCACCAGTTGCATATGAGACTTTTGTTTAACTTAAATATGGACATCAATATTTTCCGATGCACTGCAAAATATCTCGTTCCACTACATATCCATATTGGGATGTCCAAATAACCGAAATATCAGCAAGATTTCCCTATTTTTTCATCCTTGCTTACAAGTCATTTACATGAATTGTTAGCAAGCTTAAGGAGTATCATTATTTTGAGGAGTAATTACAAAAATTAGGTATAACTTTACTAAAAAGAAATCAAAGAAAATTTGTTATCTTACAGATACCACCTTAGTTTATTACAGAAAGTCCCTGAAGTTTTATTTCTGTCTTACAAACTTCCCCTCAATTGGTGCAATTTTTAGGTAACAAAGTTTGTGGTTCTTATAATCATCACTTAATTTGTTCCTTGTCTTCACTAATACAAACGGTGGAGAGTTCCGAATATGCTGAAAAATTACTTAGTGAATTGTTTCTGTTTAATCTAAAGTAAGGTAGTAATTTTGATATATTATTGACGTCGACTTGATTGATTTAGGTTTACGGGCCTGAAGCTACAATGACTGGCATTTGTAAGCAAGCGATCGATTGCATCATGTCTGAAGCATAGTTTGAGTATTCGGCTCCCTTTGGTGTTGCATTAAGGTCATCTTATGACCAAGTTTCCCATTCTTGATTTTTCTTCCTCTAGAAAAACTATTTTGTGCATGAGAAAATAATGCTGGAGGAATCACATTGTGAAACCATGGTTTTGAAATCCTTGTGGATATCACCTTTTTAGTGCTTAATTTCTTGTGTTTATATGAAACTCTAGATTTGCTGCAAAATGTGAGATTTGCTTCTCCTCTCCAAACAATTCCACATATATACTACCCCCTTCGTCCCCCGAATTTATTTTCCTCTGTGTGGACACGACTTTTAAGAAAAATGAGATAAAATAAATAAAGTAAAGATATTATGGAATAATTGTGAGATCCACTAGAGAATAAAGTAAAATAAAATAATATTTTCTTAAAAGAGTGAATAAACTTAAGGGACGAACAAAAATAAAAAGTGAATAAATATTTGGGACATGGATTACTTTATTTTTTCTCGAAAAGTTTGATTATTTTCTTTTTTAGTTAATCTGATAAAAGTTTGTACATTGCAAAATGAAAATATTTTTTAATATCTTCACTAATCTCACAATTTCCATTTTCTACATTCTAAATTTCGATATGGACTGGTATGGCGGTACATACCGGTATGGGCGGTATACCGATATAGTCGGTATGGACAGGTATTTCGGTATAGATCGGTATATATCGAAATATCGGTACAGTACGATATACCAAAATTTTCGGTACGGTATGCGGTATGTATTTTTTGTATACTGAAATTTCGGTATACCGAAAATTTCGGTACGGTATTGATATGCAAAAATGCATACCGAAAATTTTGGTACGGTATACAGTATGGGCGGTACGGTATGCCACCCCTAATTCTAATTATTATGTGTTTTTAATACATTTCATCCATAGTCCATGAACAAGGTGAAGTCTTAACTTAAGGGTGGTTCGGTTGGAAAATTTTCAAATGCTAATAGGAAAAAAATAATTATGGAGCTAATTAATGAAAATAAAAAAAATTTAATTTTATTGGTCATCCTAAATAAGATAGTGAATATCTATTTTGATTAGCCATATATTCTCCAACAATTCTTTCTCTGCAATCATTTTCTTCCTCTATCTCCGATAATTTTTTTGTCTCAATTTTTAAAAATTAAAGTATATTGTTATGGGTCATTTATATATTGATTCAAAAAAATTACTACAGAAGTATTTTTTTTTACATCGGACTAATATGTAATTTTTGTTAATTTATTGAACCATTTTGTATTGTTATTGGTATACTCATTGTAAAAGTATCTCTTACAATATTTTTAAGGGTATAGAGGGAAAATACATTCTTATTCTTTATTACCATTGAATACTGAAAAGTATGAAACAAGTGTCGTTTGGTGACTGTTCACAATTTATTTGTGTAATCTCATTAATCCTCATGCTTTTAAATCCGTGAGCGTCTCACGTGAGAGTTTTTGGCCATCCCTATATTTAAACAAAAATAAAACCATATTGCCTCTCATTGAATACTCTTGTTAATTGGAGAAATTATAACAAAAAAATGAATTATGTTTTTTTCTTTAGACAAAATTATGAGTAAATTAGGCATATTGTGCAATTTAGATGTACTTTTAAATGAAATTAATTATTTCTACTGAACAATATTAATTGTATATTAGTGCCTCAGGACGTGAGTATTATTTCCCTTATTGTTAATTCAATATATACATTCAATTTATTTTTTGTACTCCTCTCATCCGATAAAAGTATGCACCTTGTGATGGACACAAAAATTAAGAAAAAAAAAAGGTAAAATAAGGGTATTGTGAGATTCACTTATGAATAAAATAATTATTTGTGAGAGTGATGATTTCTATAAAAAGAATGTACAACACCAAGGATACATACATTGTCAAGACCCATGTTCCTATATTTCTTCAATCCTTCCAGCACAGTCACTAGTTCCTCCTGGAGTACTGTATCTTAGGGGCGGTTGGTATGATATTTTTTCAATGGTAACGAGAATGATGATAATTGTATAGTAATAAGTGAAGACAAAAAATGCACACAATATTATTTTTCTTCTTAATAAGGTAATGTTGAGTTAACAATGATTGTTGAATAAAGAAATAAAGAAAATTGAAGAACACCAAGATTTACGTGGTTCGATCAGAAATGATCTACGTCCACGGATGAGGCACCTCTCTCACTATTCAATGTAAGATGATACAAATTACAAGTATTTGTGGATCTCTCTATGAATGTATTGTGTATCTCTATACATATGTGCGTATATATATAGGAATGAAAACCCAAATTAATCCTTGAGTTTGTAACCAACAAGTAACTGCTACGGTTGCAACCGAATTTGAATAACGATCAAAGCCCAACGGTTTTTAGTTTTGATTCTGTTAAACTGTTCGCCAATTGCCCAACTTGAAAGTTTAAACTGCTTCGTAACTGATTCTTGGTTAATTCCTGACTTAGAGTCAGTATGCTCCTTTCATATCTGCTGATTTGGTATGTCCTCTGCTGAAGACTCAGATGGTTCTTCGCCTGACTCATCAGCTGACCCATCGCCTGACTTATCAGCCTGACTCCATCACTCCTAACTGACCATCCTGACTAGTCATCCTGACCAGTCATCCTGACTGACCATCCTAACCAATCATCCTGACATATCAGCTGACCTCCTCAGCTGACTCCCTCAACTGACCTCCTCAGCTGATTTCACCAGATGACTTAATTGACTTCCCTGATGATCTCGGCTGACCCCATCAGATGACCCTCATCAAACCTACCAGCTGACCTCTTCAGCTGATAGTATTAATGTTCAGTTAATCAGCAGTACTTGCTCATTTGATCTTAATTTCACTTTCTTTGCACCTCCACCTCAAAATAAGTGAGATACCTCCACCTAACCTTCCCATCACAGTAGAATTAAGGCACATCCCATGACTGTACCTTAACCAGCTCCAAGCAGTAGTTGAATTTTGAACTAGGTATGACCTTAGTTAGCATATCAGCTGCATTGTCATCAGTTGAAACTTTCTGTATTGTGATCACCTTCTTCTCCACCACATCTCTCACAAAGTGAAGCCTCACATCAATATGTTTAGATCTTTCATGAAAGACCTGATGCTTGACTAAGTGTATGGCACTCTGATTATCACATTGCACAATAACTTCATCTTGCCTGATCCCAAATTCCCTGATAATACCCTTCAGCCACATAACCTCTTTACTGCTTCTGTCACTGCAATGTACTCAGCTTCAGTGGTTGATAGTGTAACCACTGACTGTAATGCAGCCCTCCAACTAATAGCTGTGCCATAAAGTGTAAACACATATCTAGTCAGAGACTTTCTTGTATCTATGCTTCCAGCATAGTCAGAATCTACAAAACCTTGTAGAGGTTGCTTATTTTCCTGAGTCTTCTCAAATAATAATCCCAGATGAGATGAACCTTTCAAATATCTCATTATCCACTTGAAAGCTTCCCAATGTGCCTTTCCAGGATTAACCATAAACCTGCTGACCAAGCTCACTGCATGAGCAATGTCAGGTCTGCTACAAACCATGACATACATTATGCTTCCAACTCCATTTGAATAAGGTATCTTGTTCATCTGAGACTTCTCCTGATCACTCCTGGGACATTGATCAGCTGTCAGTTTGAGTGTTGTCCAAGAGGAGTAGAGACTGATCTTGACTCATGCATATTGAATCTTCTCAAGACTTTCAGTATGTAGTCCTGCTGAGTCAAGAACATCCTCCCAGCTGCTTTGTCTCTGATAATGTCCATACCAAAAATTCTCTTAGCACTTCCAAGGTCTTTCATGTCAAAGGTTGAGTCGAGCTTATCCTCCAGTTTCTGAATTCTTCCAGGATTTTTGCTAGCAATTAATATATCATCCACATAAAGTAATAGATATGTAAGTACCTCAGACCCTTGCTTTTCCAGGTACACACAACTGTCATACTTGCATCTGATGAAGCCTATTGACACCATGAAGCTATCAAAACTTTTATACCACTGCCTTGGGCTTTGCTTAAGTCCATACAATGACTTCTTCAGCAAATATACATTTCCTTCATTTTCTGATAGTATGAACCCTTCAGGCTGTTGCATATATATGGTTTCTTCAAGCTCTCCATGTAGAAATGCAGTTTTCATATCTAGCTGTTGTAACTCCAGTCCATCTTGATTCACCTTAGACAATAAGTTCCTTATTGAGCAGTGCTTCACAACTGGTGAAAACACTTCATTGAAGTCTATTCCTTCCCTCTGAGTAAATCCCCTTGCAACTAACATTGCCTTGTATCTGATCAGCTCCAGTCCATCTGACCCAATTTAAGACTTTTTCTTGAATATCCATCTTGAGCTGACAACCTTCTGCCCTTTTGCTTTATTCACAAGAACCCATGTTTTGTTCTTTTCAAGTGAATTTAATTCCTCTTTCATAGATGAAATCCGCTGATCTTTATCCTTTCTTGTCACTGCATCAGCATAAGTTTCAGGTTTTTGATACTCTACTTCTTCTGCCACAGATAAGGCATATGAGATCATGTCAGCCTGTCCAAACCTGATTGGTGGATGAATGCTTCTCCTATGTCTGTCCCTGGCCAGACTGTAGTTTCTCAAATCTTGATCCTCTTCCCCTGAATTTTCAGATTGATCTTCAGAGTCACTATCTGCTGATGCATCAGACTAATCTGCTTGTGGATTTCTGATATCAGAGTTGTCCTGGGCTTGTTCTTCATTCTGATTCTTGGTTGTAGGCTCCACCTGAACTGGTATATGTCTGACTATGGGGTTGTCCTCAGGATCTTGAGTACTTTCAGAAGTGCCATATCCCATGACTTTCTCATTGAAAGTCACATCTCTGCTGATGATACACTTCTTATGTCCAGCTTCAAGACACCATAATCTATAACCTTTTACTCCTTTTGGATATCCCAGAAAGATGCACCTCAGAGCCCTTGGTTCCAGCTTATCTTGCCTTATGTGAGCAAAGGCTAAGCAACCAAATACCTTCAGATTATTGTAATCTGACAGCCTACCATACCACAACTCATCTGGAGTTTTAAAGTCAATAGCAGATGAGGGTGTTTTGTTTATCAAATAACATGCAGTATTAACTGCCTCTCCCCAGAACACCTTAGGTAGTTTAGCATCTGACAGCATGCACCTAACCTTCTCCAAAATAGTCCTGTTCATCCTCTCAGCAAGTCCATTTTGTTGAGGATTTGCTGGAACAGTATTGTGCCTTGTTATGCCCCTTTCCTTGCAGAAATTTTCAAACTCTTCTGACAGAAATTTTCAAACTCTTCTGACATTAAGTGATCCAAGTGAAATAAGATTTCTCTTCAGCTCAGGTACAAACATGACATCTTGTAGTATCCTCTCAGCATCATCATGCAGTCTCAGCTTTACTGAGCCAGAGCCTCTGACCTTGTACATCTGTTCATTCCCCAAGAGAACTGATCCACCATCAAATTTCTTGAGATCCCTGAATAAACTTTCATTGGGACACATATGAAATGAGCACCCAGAATCCAACACCCAATCTTCACTCAGTTTGACATCAGTAACAGCCAAAACCTCAACACTGTCATATCCTTCCTGAGCAGCAATTGTGACATCAGCCTTCTGATCCTCTTCTTACTTCCTGGATTTGTCAGGACAATTCTTCTTGAGATGTCCCACCTTCTGACATGAGAAGCATTTTCTCTTCTCCACAAGTTTTCCAGATTCAGGGCCTTTACCATTCTTTTTCTTCTTTCCTGAAAACAGTTTCTTCCATTTCTTGAACTTGATATTCATCCCTTCACCTTGATTTGTGTTCTTCCTATCAGATTGCATTTGAAGCGCCTTAGTTTTCAATGCATTCTGAATATCATCAGGGGACATCTTCTCTTGCCTTCCAAATAACAGAGCATCCTTAAAATTCTCTAAGGATTTTGGTAGAGAATTCAGTAACATCAGAGTTTTATCCTCATCTTCAATCTTGACTTCAAGATTCTCCAAATCATCCACTACTTTATTGAATTCTTCAAGTTGTTCAACAAGATCTCTATCTTCAGTCATTTTGAAGGAATGAAGCCTCTACTTCATGAACAACTTATTGGTAACCGACTTTGTTTGTTAAACCTATTCCAGCTTGTTCCACACATTAATGGTAGTCTTCTCCTTGTACACCTCTCTCAGAGGTTTGTCTCCCAAGCACAAAATAATTGTGATATGAGCCTTGTCCAGAATCTCCAGCCTCTTTGCAGGTTCTAATGAGGATGATGAAGGCCACTGATCCGCTGGTTTCAGAGCATTTGATAATCCATGGTGTGTGAGGAGAGCTTTAATCTTCACATTCCACAAACCAAAATCATTAGCTCCTGTGAATTTCTCAAACTCCATCTTCGTAGAAGCCATAGCAGTTGATTTCATCAACAATCTTCTTTCCCACAGATGGCGCCAATTGTTGAGTTAACAATGATTGTTGAATAAAGAAATAAAGAAAATTGAAGAACACTAAGATTTACGTGGTTCGATCAGAAATGATCTACGTCCACGGATGAGGCACCTCTCTCACTATTCAATTGAAGATGATACAAATTACAAGTATTTGTGGATCTCTCTATGAATGTACTGTGTATCTCTATACATATGTGCGTATATATATAGGAATGAAAACCTAAATTAATCATTGAGTTTGTAACCAACAAGTAACTGCTACGGTTGCAATTGAATTTGAATAACGATCAGAGCCGAACGGTTTTCAGTTTTGATTCTGTTAAACTGATCGCCAATTACCCAACTTGAAAGTTTAAACTGCTTCGTAACTGATTCTTGGTTAATTCCTGACTTAGAGTCAGTATGCTCCTTTCATGTCTGCTGATTTGGTATGTCCTCTGCTGAAGACTCAGATGGTTCTTCGCCTGACTCATCAGCTGACCCTCTCAGCTGATTTCATCAGCAGACCCATCGCCTGACTTATCAGCCTGACTCCATCACTCCTGACCAATCATCCTGATTGACCATCCTGACTAGTCATCCTGACCAGTCATCCTGACTGACCATCCTGACCAGTCATCCTGACTGACCATCCTGACCAATCATCCTGACATATCAGCTGACCTCCTCAGCTGACTCCCTCAACTGACCTCCTCAGCTTATTTCACCAGATGACTTAGTTGACTTCCTTGATGATCTCGGCTGACCCCATCAGATGACCCTCAGCAGACATATCAGCTGACCTCTTCAGCTGATAGTATTAATGTTCAGTTAATCAGCAGTACTTGCTCATCTGATCTTAATTTCACTTTCTTTGCACCTATAACAGATAATCACTATCATCATTTGATTACTCTCTTATAATCATCTTCCTCAATGAATCCCCCATGTCATAGCCAACAACTTTATTTTTTTTATAATTTTTTTTTCAGAATTAGAGCACAACACACACTAATGATGTAACCAAACACTCATTCAATATATATAAGAGTAAAAAAGAGAGAATTAAACTTTATTCTAATTGTCATTAAAGAATTTAAACAAGCGGTCTTTTTCTCCTCAGTTGCAACGACATCAGCAACTATTCTCACCCTTTTTTTTCAAAACCATAACCCTTATAACAATCCCATAAAGAGAATGAATATGTAGCTTGTTACCTCCGGTGTCAAATTCTTTAGTCGTTGATTTGCTTTTTCTCCTTAGGTTTCCAAAATCTCCTTATTTGCCAATTGGAGGCTTCCCTTTCAAAGGAATGCAAACCCACGAAATTAAGTCCTCATCCCATTCCATCATTTCTTCGACGGTTTGATGATTTACTACTACATAATTAAACTTGTAGAGCTGCACGTGGATATACGTTGTAGAGCGGTTATTAACCGCTCTAAACTTTTTAAAATAATCGAAAATACCAAAAATTGATAAAATATTCCATAGCGATTAAAAATCACTTTAAGCAAAGCGTTTATGAACCGCTCTACAAACTCACAGCGTTTGACCCCAAGTGAGAGATCATTGGGACTCCTTTCATCATCTTTTTTTTAATTAATTTCTACCAATGTCGAAATTAAAGCTGATAGATAGTCCATGGGAACATAAAATAAATAAATAAATAGAATGGCAAATTAAAATGACCTCATAAATTACCGGTTAAACTCTCATTAATTAACCCAAAAGGAAAGACATGCACATATCATAATATTAAATCCATCCATTTCATATCATAACTCTATTGTACGCTATTTTGACATATCTAGCTTTGCAAAGCCAACCCACTAAAAATATACAATTATTCCGTTAATAAATTATGCTTTTAAACAAACAAATGATTTAATTTAATAGTTTTGAGAATGATTAATTATTAAACGATAAAAGTTTTAAGTTTCTGAAAAAATATTGCAAAAGTTAGTAAATACTACTACCTCCGTCCCGGAACTACTTTTATAGTAGTCCCGGGCACGTGAAACAAGGAAAAATAAGTATGTGAGTGTAAAGTTAAATAATAAAATAAGAAAAAGTGTGTTTTGTTGACTTTTGTGAGTGAAAAAAGTTTCCTTTTTAGGTGTGTGAAAGAAGAGTTGGGACGTTCAAATAAGGAAAGTGTGAAAGTAGTTTTGGGACGGAGGGAGTAGTAAAAGTATCAAATAACCCATTTATAGATTATATTTTTTTGTTAGATTATTAATGAGACACACTCATGTAAACCGTTTCACGTTATAAAATATATAATATTAAAAATTTACGTGACCTTAACTGGCCGGTAGAGTCGGATTTAGTTTTTTCTTTTTTTTTTTCAAAATTTTCGCAGATGTAATTCCATGTTATTTCGTTCCTAATTATATTACAATTTAGGCAAATGCATGTTTCTGTTAGGCAAAATGTGTATTACAATCAGATTAAATGTTATTTTTTTTTTACATATATTCATTTTTTCATACAATCTAATAGAAAAATGTGTGTTAATATAAGAAAAAATATTATTTTTCCATAAATATTTATGAAATAACAATATATTTTCTTATAGTAACACACATTTTGCTCTTGTATTATATGTAAAATTATTTATTATATAAAAATAAATGAATATATATATATATATATATATAAATATAAAGAACAACATTTTATAAGATTGTAACACACATTTGCTTCCCAATTTGTGTTACAATATGAGCAAATACGTGTTACTGTAAGAGAAAATATACTTTTATAAAAATAAGTATTTATTTTTTAATTTAATCATTTTTTCTTTAAATATAGGTATATTGATTCATATATTAATACATTTTTTTACTAATTTATATGTGTTATTATATAAAAAAAATAATCTTATAGTAACACACATTTTGCACTTATATTATGTTAAAACTATATATTCTATAAAAACAAATGAATATATGCAAAATAACAATATTTCATAAGATTGTAATACACATTTGCTCTAATAATAACACATATTTGATCTCCAGTTTATGTTACTATATGACCAAACATGTATTACTGTAGGATAAAATGTATTTTTTCTTAAGAACAAATATATATATATATATATTTAAATTTAATCATCATCCTTTAAAAGCTAGATATATTGATTCATGTAGTAACACATTTTTTACTATTTTATATGTGTTATTATATATATAATTAAATAATTATTTCTATACAAATAAATATATATTTATGTAAAAGTATTAATTTTTCTTATAATAATACACATTTTGCTCTTGCATTGTATGAAAAAAATATTATTTCTACAAAAACAAGCAATATATATATAATAACATTTAGTCTTATTATAACACAAATTTTGTTTAATAGTAACACGCATTTGCCCAAATCGTAATATACATGGAGCAAAAACTAAAATTCCACCTTGCACGATTTTTTTAGAAAAATGTTCAAATCCGACTTGACACGATCAAGAATCCGCAAATTTATATATATATATATATATATATATATATATATAATATTTTACACCATAAAACATTTTATATAAAAATTTGACTTTATTAATTACTTGGATGGAAAATAAAGCACTCAAAAATAATTTTGAAAGCAAATTTTTTTTTTCAGGCGACGCGTATACACAGCGAATAGTTATTTTTGTTAAAATGTCAAGAAATGAAAGCCATTAAATATTTTTATCTAACTTTATCAATCAACCATTTTGGAAATATTTGACACATCTTTATTTTTTTACCTCTTTGAAATCTATGTTTTAAAAAGCGGGTTGGACCGGCCGGTCGGACCGCTACTCGAACAACATACCGAACAGTTCGAAAGTGTTTGACTATTCTTTCCTAAAGTGTCCAGAAAGCGATCAAAAGTGGCAAAATCGGATTGAACCGGTCAACTTGGCGCTTTTGTTTTATTTGTTAAAAAAAAATTGAGGGTTTTTTTTATTTATAACTTTTAGTGAAACCCAATTTATCAAATTCGATTTTTTATTCTATCATCTCAATCATGTTTTCTATCCCTATTTTTTCATAAATTTTTAATTTATTTTTTCTACATCTTTCTAAATCAACTACGAAGTTTGGACTTGTAACCATGAGATCAAGCTTTAGTGATGTTACTTTGGATATTTTTTCAAATTAAGTATTTTTATGTTGTTAATCGTAGACATTTGATGAACTTCCTGTATTTGATATTTTTAAGACATTTGTGAACTTAATTCTACATTTGAAACTTTTATGATATATGATGAACTTATTTTAGTAAAATGCCGACCTTTAATTTAGATTTTTAAAATTGAATTTTAAATAACAATATTAGATGTGTATTTATTTTAAGGTTGTAGAAGTC